>LBNU01027688.1:13630-27547 GCA_014162995.1 Artemisia annua | reverse complement strand
ACAACCATCTTAGTGAGGTTTGCAAAAAAAAAATAAAAAAAAAATAAAAAAATAAATAAATAAATAAATATTTTTACAGGAGATTAAACGTTCAATTTTTACGCCGGGAGATTTAAATCTTTTGGGGTATAACGGTTGAAATTTTGGAAACAAAAATTCCTTTTTTCTAGGGCCAAAATTCAAAAAATTTTCGGCGTAAAATTTGCGGTCATAAATTTTTAAAACTTTCAAATTTTGCGTGCAACCTTAGAATGCATGACTTCCATAGTGGTTTTTCAGCAATTTTTGGGTAAGAAAATTTTTGTATTAGATTTTTTTGAGGGAAAACTCAAACTCACTAAGAACAACCGTTTACGGCCTCAATTCAAAAACCTTAAATCTAATCTTCTCTCTACTCGCTAGTTTGGTTTTGTTTTCTTACTCGCAGATTCCAAATCCCTTACTCGCAATCAAGCTTTCTTACTCGCAAAATCAAAAGTTTCCTTACTCGCAAGTTTTGTTTGATACTCGCAGGTCTTAGAGACTGTCTTACTCGCAATCAGTTTGTTCTTACTCGCAACAAACAAATACCTCTTACTCGCAAAAACTGAAACCTTACTCGCAAAGGCCTTACTCGCAAAACTAAAACCTTACTCGCAACACCTTACTCGCAATGCCTTACTCGCAAAGGAACTTGTGATACTCGCAAAGTAAAATAAAAATGAGCAGAGTTTGGACTTTGATACTCGCAATAACAGGACCTTACTCGCAAAGGATAAGGTATGTAAGGCTTACTCGCCAACAAAAATTCTTTCGCAAGAAAAATTTGATACTCGTAAAGAAACTTAACCATTTACCATACTCGCAAAACCCCTTTTTTCATACTCGCAAAACCCCAAAATTTTTAAACTGTACGAATTTTTTTGATGCAAAAAACGAGTTTTGTTTGATCCTTAACGAGTCTAAACCAATCAAAATACCAAAAAACCTTTAACTAATAATCAAATCAAGCTTAACTTGCGAAGGAAGAAACCTAACGAATGAACAAAAACCCAAACGACCCAAAACTTATCCAAACGAGCCAAAAACCAATAAAAACTAAATCTAAACCAACCTAAATCTATCCCTTGGCGATTGATACCACTTGTATGAGCCCGGAAACAACCTAAATCACGACCTTCTTCACCTAAATCTAGAGAGAGAAAGAGAGATGTAGAGAGAGAGAGATGGGAGGATCAAGTGTGTGAAATAAGAACTATGTGTTATTACCAAATGATCAACTAAACCTCAAAGTGAGGTTGTACAATAGTATATATAGGTGTGAAGTCTAGGGCTTTCTATCTTATACATATTTGGCCCTTTGACTTTCTAGTTATTGAATATTGAACATATAACTTCTTAAAATACTTTCTAACGCAACCTATTACATGATTCAAGAATATAATGACCGACACTTCATAATATATAAAAATACGATGCTAACATTTATCATTTCGTACAAATTTCTCTTCTATTTATTTCGATATCTATAAACATAACACACTTATATTGTTCGACATACTTATAATTTTACACGTTAACTAATGAAAGGTACAAATACTCGATCATAATTATAACATTTACTCAACTAATCTCACACGTTTTCATGTGACCTTGACCCATTCGAATTTAAGCAAAACATTTAGAATATTTTTGACATTGAAACTGTTTTCAGAAATGAGTTTGAGACATTAACTTTGGTCTCGTTAAATCAAATCTAGACACACGACATGTTGTTTTTATGGTTCGACCCCATTATTGACTTGGTAAACAATTAGAAACCACTTTTTATTCGACCCATTGAACTCGTTTAGACCCTTTGCTCGACCTATTTTGATTCGACAAAAACCAGTTTTTATAAAACTTTTTATAATTAACGATGGGCCTATAAGCCCATTAAGCTTATTCGATGTACTGGGCCTGAGAGCCCAACTCCAGCATTTTTATACTTCTAAAATGAGCCCAAGTCAGGGCCCAAACCTTTTGAAAGCCCATTGGATCTAAAAACGTTATTGGGCTTTAGTGTTAACTCGTTAAGGCCCAATAAAGGAAATAAGCTCTTTTTAAGCTAATAAGCTGTTTAAATAAGTTAATTGGAATGTCCTGAGTTTATTTAAGAAGTCAAAATGTTAAACTTTGAATTTGGTGAATTTTGGACTAACTTTGCAAAATATTCCTAACCGGGGACTAAAAATGTAAAAATTGCAAACTTGTGGTAGAAACTGTAAATTCTGGAAATTTATGTTCTAAACTGTAAATAATGATAATTGGAGTTGAAAAATGTAAATGTTGATATTATTTGGACTTAAAATGAGATAACCGTTAACTTTGGACTAACGATGAAAATTATATTCGTTAGGGTTAAAAATGTAAATTCTGGAAACTTGAAGAATTTTTCTGCAAATATTATTTTATAAAAATAATATTGTTTATATATAAATGAACGTGTAATCAAAATTAAAGAACGGAATAAGTTCTATATATACGTTATATAATAAATATTAACGATATATAACGAAACGTACTATATTTCTTATTCGTGAATTATTCATTATGATGACTTTCCGTCAATCATCGATCAATGTACTTACAAGTTATATTTATATATAACTTTGCTTTTGAACTTGAAGCATTTAACAAACACGAGTTTTGTTCGTAATTAAATAACTATTATTCGCGATAAAACCGGACTTAGACTATCAACTGAAACTTGCATTATCTTTTAGGTTGTGTGTGAAGCCGTTTCCTTGCTTTGTTGAGATTACGATACAACTGTACTACTGAGGTGAGTTCATAGCCCACTTTTTAACTGTTTTATGTGGGGGGATACATGCTTAAAAACCGAACACAAGTCTTTTATTTTGGTATTGATATACCGGCTGACCGTTATTATTGCTTAAGTAGCTATTGCCAAAAGACCCTCGATCATGAACCTTAATCACTTGATGAGTGAACGTAAATAACTGTGAATAGATCTATTTGGGGATGACAATCCCCGTTTGGTCGTTGGAGAAAACTACCAAACGCACATTATTTTGATGACATAGGTTACTGGCAAAAACCTATCTTGAGGGCATATTATTATTATATTGCGTCATATTTTTAAATATGATTGGCTGTCAAATTGTTTTGTGTCATGAGCTTAATGCAATAACGGGTATATGTGAATTCTTTTCAACTTGTTTGATTGCATACGTTTGCAATAAATGACTATATCTTGTGTTCAACTGTTTAACTTTCAAACCTATGAATATCACTCAACTTTATGTTGACTTTTAGCATGTTTATCTCAGGACTAAACAAGAAGAATTATGAAGGCACGGAGTGGGCATATGGACTTAAACAAATACCTTGTTTTATAATAAATGTGTTGTTGAAATGTGAATATCTTAATAAGTGGTATTTTGAAATAAAGTAAACTTTTAAACATCACTTTGTGTTGTTTCTGTGATTGTGAAAAGATCCTCGAAGTAACACCCAAAAAGTCTTCCGCTGTTATTTTAAAAAGTCTTCCGCTGTAAATTATTAAAGTCTTCCGTTATCATGGTTAAATTTTGGGGGGTGTTACAGATTGGTATCCGAGCTTTGGTAATAGCGAACCAAGTGTTTTCAAACATTGGACTATAACTACATTTTTGAAAATGGACCATTTTACAAAATACCACATTATGCCCTCCGTGCCTACGAGTATCCGAACATCTGGTAGAGATGATTTCTTTTATGACTTCTTGTAATATTAACATGATTATGATTTTGCTAATGACTTGTATTTACTAATCGGGATTATTACAGTATCATGTCTTCAGTATCCAAAACCATTGACTTATCATCAGATTCGGAGGCTTCACCTCCAGTACCCTCTAGTCTCATCCAAGATCAGCTACCTCAAACCTATGATCCAGTTTCTGCAGGAAAAGTTTTCCAGCACACTGAGGAAAAAGAAACCACTCATGAGCAAGTGAATGTACCACCAACAGTTCCGGTTATGACTGAACCAACCATTTACTATCAGCAGACCACTACTGTGCCGATATCATTTGCTATACCACCATCAGCATCACCACCTACAGTGACTCATAGTGTACCAGTATCACCAAAACATAGGACTTACCATGCTCGACCAGCTTCATCAGATCCAGGTATTCGAACAGAAAACCGTAGAAGAAGAAGAACTTACAAACGGGTGAACCCCCGTAATTGGTCTTTTCTGCTACCGATTATTCGATACTAGCGATCTCAGGAAGGAAACCCTAGCAAAAGAGAACTTGGGGAAAGCTTTGCCTCACTTCCAAAAATACTTCCGGTTACTGGGGAACCTATTTACCATACCATACCTCTACTGGCAACTAGGATTGCTAGGCATGAAGATCGATTGAATGATATTGTTAATGTAATTAATGGTCTTCCATGTGGACATATTACCGAGGATGTTAACAACCTCATCATTGGTCAGACGGCTATGGAAAGTAAGGTTGAACAAATGAAAACTGAGTTCAGTGAGTCCCTGGAGTTTATTGCAGCACTGTGTTCAGCTAACGTCGCTATGGGAGACGTATTAGCATCTTTTGATCATGAGTTGGAGCAAATCTGTGCCCATAACTCCTCTCTCAGGCGTGCAATCCGAGAATCCCATGCCAGGGAACAGACTAGAGACCAAATAATCGAGACCTTGACCACTAAGATCACCGAGCTCCAGCGTCGTATGGATGAAGTATCAGGAAAACCATAAATCTGAGACTCGTCAATGTCAATGCCATATTAATAAAATGCTTGCCGTAATATTTAGTAAACAAAATTGGACAAGTTTTAATAAAGTGTTGTAATAATTGGCATTTGATTTATGGAAACCTTATCTTTATATTACGCTGTGATGTTCATGATATGTTGGTTCAAGCAGGTCAAACCCATATTCACCCCATGAACATGTCGTACCAATGTTTGGACACGACTTAGCCCAAAATTTTCGTTGACTAAGTTATAATGACTACGACCCATTTTTGAGTACATTATTATTAGAAGAGATGCTAACAAGACTTAGCTATTTCTAAATATGTGCTTTCTGTCATTTTAATAGAAGCATGGCCCGTACAAGGAGAGCAACAGTTGCACCTGCACCCGCAGCTATAGTAACTATGACACCCGCAGCTATGCGACAAGCAATTGCGGAAGGCGTTAATGCGATCCTAGATGAACGAGCCGCGACACAACAAACTCAAAATGGAGGTATCGGCGTGCAAGCAGCACCTGCAGCTCGTCGATGTACCTACAAAGATTTTATGGCTTGTGTACCCACATATTTCAAAGGAACCGAAGGAGTGACGGAATTAGCTCACTGGTTCGAGAAGAGCGAAACCGTCTTCCAAAGAAGTGGTTGTCTTGAAAGCGATAAAGTCATTTTCGCCACGGGTACTCTTATGCAAGATGCCTTGTCTTGGTGGAATGCTACTGTGCAAACATTAGGAGCAACAGCAGCATACCAGATTTCTTGGACAGAATTCAAGGCAAAAATACTAAGGAAGTATTGCCCACGTTCCGAGATAAGAAAACTTGAGGATGAATTTCATGACCTAATAGTGAAAGGAGTTGACCTAAGGGCTTATAACCGAAGGTTCCAAGAGCTCAAAACACTATGTCCATCCAAAGTGCCAGATCTCGAGAAGACGTTGGAGAAATACATCGAAGGACTCCCTCGAAGCATAGAAGGGGATGTCACTGCATCAAACCCTACAACCTTAGAAGCCGCTATGGAAATAGCACAGAAACTACTGGACCGAGAGGTTAAGTACAATGAACACAAAAGGAAACTGGATGACAAGAGAACCACACACCACAACAACAACTACCAGCACGGCAGTACCAGCAACCACCGTAACTACAACAACCAAGGCAACAATCGAAACCACAACCAGTACCACTCCAATAGAAACACCCATCATCAGCAACAGAACAAAAGGCAAGAGAACAACAAGGCCTTTGTTGCTACAGAAGGCGGGGGATACAACGGTTCGAAACCCCAATGCAATCGATGCAAACTACACCATGAGGGTCCTTGCACCATTAAATGCCACAAATGCCAAAAGATTGGACATATGGCTAAGAACTGTAGAATCCCTGCCACTGGAAGCAACACACAAATCATAACTCCCACGTGTTATGGATGTGGAGAAGTAGGACACATCAGGAGCCAATGCCCAAAAAGGAATGGACAGAACAACGCTCGAGCAAGAGCATACATAATGGGCGATGGTAATGCACCTGATGTTGTCACCGGTACGTTTTTAATCAATCATCATAATGCTAGAATATTATTTGATTCTGGAGCGGATAAGAGTTTTGTGTCAGATACGCTTGCACCTTTACTCGATGTTACCCCTTCTAATCTAAGTACCACCTACGAAATCGAAATGGCTAATGGTAATTTGATAGGCACCAGTTCTGTTATGAAGGATTGTACTCTGACTTTGTTAGAAAAACCTTTTTCTATTGACCTTATGCCTATACAACTTGGTAGTTTTGACGCCATCATTGGTATGGATTGGTTATCCGCACATCATGCTAGAATACATTGTGATGAGAAAGCTGTCCACATTCCATTCGAAAATGAAACTCTCATTGTTCAAGGAGACAAAAGTAAACCTCGATATGGAATTATCTCATACCTTAGGATGATAAAACATGTGAACGAAGGATGTCAAGCATTCATGGTTCACGTTACGGAAAGTAAGTCGATCGAAAAGCGACTTGAAGATGTTCCTATTGTTAGAGACTTTCCAGAAGTATTTCCTGAAGATTTACATGGTCTTCCACCTAATCGTCAAGTAGAATTTCAGATCGAATTAGTACCTGGAGCAGCACCAGTAGCTAAAGCACCTTATAGGTTAGCACCCTCAGAAATGAAAGAACTATCGGAACAATTAAAAGAATTGTCTGATAAAGGATTTATTCGACCAAGCTCATCACCCTGGGGAGCCCCGGTCTTATTCGTCAAAAAGAAAGATGGATCTTTCCGTATGTGCATCGATTATCGAGAGTTGAACAAACTTACGATAAAGAATCGATACCCGTTACCCCGAATAGACGACTTATTTGACCAACTACAAGGATCAAGTGTATATTCAAAAATCGATTTAAGGTCAGGATATCACCAGCTAAGAGTTCGGGAAGAGGATATTCCTAAAACTGCATTCAGAACGCGCTATGGACATTACGAGTTCCAAGTAATGCCATTTGGTTTAACCAACGCACCAGCAGTTTTCATGGATTTAATGAACAGAGTGTGCAAACCATATCTAGATAAGTTCGTGATAGTATTCATTGACGACATCTTGATTTACTCGCACAACGAAGAAGAGCATGCAGACCACTTGAGAATCATTCTAGAATTACTCAAGAAGGAAGAACTGTACGCTAAATTCTCGAAATGCGATTTTTGGATTCGCACCGTGCAATTTTTGGGGCACATAATAAATAGTCAAGGTATTCATGTGGACCCTGAAAAAATAGAAGCCGTCAAAGGGTGGACATCACCTACAAACCCCACAAAAATACGTCAATTTTTAGGCCTTGCAGGTTACTACCGAAGGTTTTTCTAAAATCGCAAAACCTTTGACCAAATTGACTCAAAAGAATGAAAAGTATATCTGGGGAGAAAAAGAAGAATCAGCTTTTCAGTTGTTAAAACAAAAGCTTTGTGAAGCACCAATATTAGCACTACCTGAAGGAAGTAAAGACTTCATAGTATATTGTGATGCTTCATACCACGGATTAGGAGCAGTTTTGATGCAAAGAAGCAAAGTGATAGCTTATGCATCCCGACAACTAAAGAAGCATGAGGAAAACTACACGACTCATGATTTAGAGCTAGGAGCGGTAGTATTTGCCCTTAAGATGTGGAGACACTATCTGTATGGCACTAAATGTACCGTGTTTACTGATCACAAGATTCTTCAGCATATTTTGGATCAAAAAGAATTAAATATGAGGCAACGTCGTTGGCTAGAGTTACTGAGTGATTATGATTGTGAAATTCGCTATCATCCCGGTAAGGCCAATGTAGTAGCAGATGCATTAAGCCGAAAGGAACGATTGAAACCTCTCCGGGTTAGATCGTTAGGGATGACCATATGTTCGCCTCTTCCATCACAAATCCTTGCCGCTCAAAGCGAAGCTCTTAAAGAAGAGAACCGACCCAAGGAAAAGATCTATGGCATGCCTGAAAGCAAGAATGGTTTCTTGAAAAGATCTGATGGAATGCTCTATTTTAAAAACAGAAGTTGGGTTCCACACTTTGGAGGTATTCGTGATCTCATCATGCATGAGTCACACAAGTCAAAATACTCCATACATCCAGGTTCCGACAAAATGTATCAGGATTTAAAGAAACTATATTGGTCAAACATGAAAGCCGACATTGCAGAGTATGTCAGTAAATGTTTGACATGTTCAAGAGTAAAGGCGGAATATCAGAAACCATCAGGATTACTTGTACAGCCCGAACTTCCAATGTGGAAATGGGAACATATTACTATGGACTTTGTCACCAAGTTACCTAGGACTTCGACTGGTTATGACACGATATGGGTTATCGTTGATCGTCTCACAAAATCCGCACATTTCTTACCAATCAAGGAAACCGATGAGATGAATACGCTCGCTCAATTATACATAAAGGAAATAGTATCTCGGCATGGAGTACCGATTTCAATCATATCCGATCATGATAGTCGTTTCACATCCCATTTCTGGGGATCTTTGCAAAAAGCTTTAGGAACAAAGCTAGATATGAGCACCGCGTATCACCCTCAAACCGATGGGCAAAGCGAAAGAACCATCCAAACCTTGGAAGATATGCTTCGAGCATGTGTCATCGACTTTGGAAAAGGATGGGATAAACATTTGCCTTTAGTTGAATTCTCTTATAACAATAGTTATCATGCCAGCATAAAAACAACACCGTTTGAAGCTCTCTACAGTAGAAAGTGTAGATCACCTGTTTGTTGGGCAGAAGTTGGAGAAGTACAACTTACTGGACCAGACCTTGTACATGAAACTACAGAAAAGATAGTTCAGATCAAATAATGTTTACAAGCTGCCAGAGACCGGCAAAAGAGTTATGCCGACTTAAAACGAAAACCCATGGATTTTCAGATTGGAGACCGAGTTTTGTTAAAAGTATCGCCTTGGAAAGGAATGATACGTTTCGGAAAGCGTGGAAAGTTAAACCCACGATATATAGGTCCTTTTAACATCCTGGAAAGGATTGGACATGTTGCTTATAAACTCGAATTACCAGAAGAACTTAGTAGAATTCATGACACTTTTCATGTGTCAAACCTCAAGAAGTGTTTGTCGGATGAATCTCTTATCATCCCACTGAAAGAAATTCGACTCAATGAGAAACTCATTTTCACTGAAGAACCAGTGGAAATCATGGATAGGGAAATCACACAGCTTAAGCATAACCGTATACCTATCATTAAAGTTCGTTGGGACTCCGAACGAGGACCGGAGTATACTTGGGAGCGCGAGGATCAGATTCGCACCAAGTACCCACACCTCTTCTCATAAACACCCGTGACGACCATCTTAGCCTCGAATTCCGGGACGGAATTCACTGTAAGGGGTATGTACTGTAGCCTCTCGTAAATTCCCGTACGATTAGTAAATACGTAAACTAGAATAAAGGTATCTCCTTATTTAAATATCCCTTTTTACGAGTGACAAATTTTTTTTATGCATGACGTATTATGTGAATCTCAATGACATTGTGAAATGATCATTTACCTAGGAACGATGCTTGCACACAAACCTAGATAGTCTAATTATCGCGAATATATTTTTAACGTTTATATTTAATAAATATACGTTTCGTATATTTATTGTACAATATTTATATATATCCGGAACCTACGAAAATTCCCGGGATTGGTCATTATTATTATTGGATCGTAAGCCGACTCTTGAAATTCACTAAGTGGGCCCCGTAGCTTATTGGGCTTTAAACCCAATATATAAACCAAACGGACTCTTATACTTCTTTTCTTTTTCTTTTCTGCTGGGCCAACGCAAACCCAAAAGCCCAAAAGGGCTATAAGCCCAAACAAACCCTTAATTTTTTCCTTTGTTTTCTTTTTCGTTCCCAGCCTCGACACACCCACAAACCACCCTCGTTATTTCACGAATTCGACACATGAACTAGTTATATCTTTACATGTTTCGATTAACAACCAAGCAAGGAATCAGAAATGATAAACCTTGTTCGTTGTCTCGCTCATTTGCTATACCAAATCTGGCCAAAGTGAATTGCATAACTCATGTGAACGAAATAAACCAAAACGTGTCACTATGTTCCTTAGCACCTCACAAACCGGCCTATGGCTTCTAAGCTAACTCACAAGCTACAGTACGTGTCAGGAATGAACATAGATTTCACTTACACATTCTCTTGGTTGCTTTCATTCGATTGGTGGATATTTTGGTGCCACACTTCCTAAACGAGCCAACACACAACTATCTTGGCATCTTTCACTCGTCACAACCTCTCACAAGCCTTTTATAAGTCCCATTTACATTTTCAGTAAATCTCACACACACAAAGTACCAAAAGTTAACATTTGTGAAGTGATACCATCGAAGTTGGGACGAACCTTATGCCCATCGTACGAAGTACACAAGTGAACCAAAGGAGCAAACTTGGCTAGTCTCGAATCATTGCTAGGACGTGAACCTCTCTACATTGATCCCTTGTACCATTTCGAACCATACTTTACGAAAACTCCACTCCAAGAGGTGAGGTGAGAAAGGAGAAAACTTAACCTTATATAATTTTTATTATTTATCATTTCGTACGAATTTCTCTTCTATTTATTTCGATATCTATAAACATAACACACTTATATTGTTCGACATACTTATAATTTTACACGTTAACTAATGAAAGGTACAAATACTCGATCATAATTATAACATTTACTCAACTAATCTCACACGTTTTCATGTGACCTTGACCCATTCGAATTTAAGCAAAACATTTAGAATATTTTTGACATTGAAACTGTTTTCAGAAATGAGTTTAAGACATTAACTTTGGTCTCGTTAAATCAAATCTAGACACACGACATGTTGTTTTTATGGTTCGACCCCATTATTGACTTGGTAAACAATTAGAAACCACTTTTTATTCGACCCATTGAACTCGTTTAGACCCTTTGCTCGACCTATTTTGATTCGACAAAAACCAGTTTTTATAAAACTTTTTATAATTAACGATGGGCCTATAAGCCCATTAAGCTTATTAGATGTACTGGGCCTGAGAGCCCAACTCCAGCACTTTTGTACTCCAAAAATGAGCCCAAGTCAAGGCCCAAAGGTCTCGTTAGCCCAATGGATTAAATTTTGTTAATGGGCTTTAATTATAACTCGTTAAGGCCCAATAAAAGAAATAAGCTCTTTTTAAGCTAATAAGCTGTTGAAATAAGTTAATTGGAATGTCCTGAGTTTATTTAAGAAGTCAAAATGTTAAACTTTGAATTTGATGAATTTTGGACTAACTTTGCAAAATATTCCTAACTGGGGACTAAAAATGTAAAAATTGCAAACTTGTGGTAGAAACTGTAAATTCTGGAAATTTATGTTCTAAACTGTAAATAATGATAATTGGAGTTGAAAAATGTAAATGTTGATATTATTTGGACTTAAAATGAGATAACCGTTAACTTTGGACTAACGATGAAAATTATATTCGTTAGGGTTAAAAATGTAAATTCTGGAAACTTGAAGGATTTTTCTGCAAATATTATTTTATAAAAATAATATTGTTTATATATAAATGAACGTGTAATCAAAATTAAAGAACGGAATAAGTTCTATATATACGTTATATAATAAATATTAACGATATATAACGAAACGTACTATATTTCTTATTCGTGAATTATTCATTATGATGACTTTCCGTCAATCATCGATCAATGTACTTACAAGTTATATTTATATATAACTTTGCTTTTGAACTTGAAGCATTTAACAAACACGAGTTTTGTTCGTAACTAAATAACTATTATTCGCGATAAAACTGGACTTAGACTATCAACTGAAACTTGCATTATCTTTTAGGTTGTGTGTGAAGCCGTTTCCTTGCTTTGTTGAGATTACGATACAACTGTACTACTGAGGTGAGTTCATAGCCCACTTTTTAACTGTTTTATGTGGGGGGGATATATGCTTAAAAACCGAACACAAGTCTTTTATTTTGGTATTGATATACCGGCTGACCGTTATTATTGCTTAAGTAGCTATTGCCAAAAGACCCTCGATCATGAACCTTAATCACTTGATGAGTGAACGTAAATAACTGTGAATAGATCTATTTGGGGATGACAATCCCCGTTCGTTGGAGAAAACTACCAAATGCACATTATTTTGATGACATAGGTTACTGGCAAAGACCTATCTTGAGGGCATATTATTATTATATTGCGTCATATTTTTAAATATGATTGGCTGTCAAATCGTTGTGTGTCATGAGCTTAATGCAATAACGGGTATATGTGAATTCTTTTCAACTTGTTTGATTGCATACATTTGCAATAAATGACTATATCTTGTGTTCAACTGTTTAACTTTCAAACCTATGAATATCACTCAACTTTATGTTGACTTTTAGCATGTTTATCTCAGGAACTAAACAAGAAGAATTATGAAGGCACGGAGTGGGCATATGGACTTAAACAAATACCTTGTTTTATAATAAATGTGTTGTTGAAATGTGAATATCTTAATAAGTGGTATTTTGAAATAAAGTAAACTTTTAAACATCACTTTGTGTTGTTTCTGTGATTGTGAAAAGATCCTCGAAGTAACACCCAAAAAGTCTTCCGCTGTTATTTTAAAAAGTCTTCCGCTGTAAATTATTAAAGTCTTCCGTTGTCATGGTTAAATTTTGGGGGGTGTTACACTTTCCATACACAAGCTTGTAAGGGGTACAACCGATTGGTGTTTTATAAGCTGTGCGGAAGGCCCAGAGTGCATCATCTAACTTGTCCGACCAAGAAGAACGATTTTCACCCACTGTCCTTTCCAAAATTCTTTTTAAACCACGATTCGACACCTCAACTTGGCCACTAGTTTGTGGATGATAAGCGGTACTGAGTCGATGGGTAACACCATATTTTGACATAACTTTTGAAAACTGGTCATTACAAAAATGAGTACCACGGTCACTGATGATAGCTCGAGGTGTACCGAATCGTGAAAACAAGCTTTTCAAAAATTTTACAACCACTCGGGCGTCGTTAGTTGGGAGAGCTTTGGCTTCGACCCATTTATACAAATAATCGACCGCCACGAGGATGTATTTGTTTCCTTTAGAAGATGGAAATGGTCCCATGAAATCGATCCCCCACACGTCAAAGATTTCGCAAACTTGGATAGAGTTTTGAGGCATCTCATCCCGCTGCGAAATTTTTCTTGTCATTGGCACGCGTCACAAGATTTCACCAGGTCCTGTGCATCGCGGTAGATCGAAGGCCAGAAGAAACCGGAGTCAAAAACTTTTTTAGCAGTAAGATTGGCACCATGATGTCCCCCTGTGGGGCCATTGTGGCATGCCATCAAGATAGCTTCGGCTTCTTGGCCATGGACACATCTCCGAATGATTTGGTCGGCACAAACACGAAACAAATAAGGGTCTTCCCAAAAATAATGTTTGACATCTTTGAAAAATTTCTTTTTGGCCTAGGATGACATCCCTTTTCTGATGAAATTCCCCGCATGGTAGTTTGCAAAATCAGTAAACCATGGGGTACTAGAATCACAAAGTGACACACTCTCAAGTGTCTCGAGAGGAAATGAATCATTAATATCCTTTTTCTCGAGAACACCTTGATGAGGATTTTCAAG
>LBNU01027687.1:89414-117987 GCA_014162995.1 Artemisia annua | reverse complement strand
TCCACTTTTATGCTCCAAAAACGTCCAAATGTGCATGTTTTCCAGAATTCCTCTCAAAAGTACCTAAAATGACAAAAGGAACGATTTAGGGCAATATTTGATCACATTTATACGAATTAGGGCTTAAATGACCCCCTAACAGCGTAACACTTTTCGTCTCATCATAATCAAACCTTTATCATTCATCTCAACGTTAACATAATTGTAATAAACACAAAAATGGCCGCACCGCAGCAACGCGCGGGCAAATCTGCTCGTTAATACATATAATGGAAAAAAAATGGCCGGAATATAGCCTTACCGGAATCTGGAAAACAAAAATGGTGATGATGAAGATTGGTGGGGAAGATAAGTATAAAAAAAGAGAACATAAAAGTTAGGTGAAAAAGTTATGGGTATTTTGGACTTTTTATCATTTTAATAATAAGACAAAATATCAAATCACATATATTTTTATAGGTGATGTTGAAAATATAAACATAAAAGAAACATATAAACGCAGCGGAAAACATCACCTAATAAGGATCCATATAGCCATATGATCAATCGATAAATAAATATAACAATTATATACTTTTGAAGCGTGATTCGGGTAACACCACCAATATCACCACCACGATGGAATGCAAGAAACCAAAAGATCAACAAGGTTGATCTTTTCATAATCATAGCTACACTTAGCACCTCGATCTTTCTCCCTTGTTCCTTTATCACCTAGGCTTGCCATGGGGGCCTAAATGGGCTTGCCCATTTGTTGGTCCAATCCAATAAACTAAGTACTAGCTTAGTTATTAGTAGCCCGTTATTGATCCCAAGTTACGTAGTCATTTATATATTGTAAATACGATAAATACAATCTATAAAATGGTGTCTCTGTGTATAAGTGTGTGACCCCATAGACTCACATATGTCTAGCCATATAATTATTTATTATGACACGAGCATACTCCAACAGCTCCCACTTGCGACGTCATAATAATCAAGTAATTATACAAGCAAAGGTTTGCGTCTAGCAACACACCAATGCCCCTAGAAATATGTGAGGATAGTTTCTTAAACGTCTCATTTAAATGGTTTATATGTCATCCATCCTTTTGTTACAGATACCATGTTGAACATTAGACATGGATCAAATGTCATTCTAATTGTTCAACTATTATGTTTCTCGATCTAGATATTGAACAAGATTACCAAGTGAACTAAGATTCATCTTAATCTCATTTGGGTACGGCCATACAAACATCTGTTCAATTCATCAAGGGACCCAATAGTATCTAACTCCGTGACATGTGGAGGAACAAATCCTATTTTGACTGCACGTGCCATTCATGCATTTCATATCACTCTTGAAGATGGTTTTTATAACTACCTTATTCAGGACAGCGTTTAACCATTTCAAAGAGTGAAATTCCACACATGCAAGACCTACTTGCATCTCAAGTCTAAGGATAAGAGACATAGCCATTTTGCGAGATTCACTATTGACGCCGATCCATGCAGTGAATCCTCGCAGATTGGGTCAATCCAATGTTCATCACAATGAACAACATGTGAGTTTGGTGGAAACATCAATTAATATTTATTATAGATAAATATCACCAACACGCTCACATTTGCCTTAATTCGATGATACTCCCGTATCGTCAACTGGCAATGGACAACTTTAGAATAAATAAATTTATTCATGGATTAAACATACAAATATAGAACACAGTAGTATAAATGAAGACGATTATACCTGGTATATCAATTCATTATATAATACGACTGCTTACAGTTCCATTATCCAAATACTAAAAACAGATATGCATAAGACTACTTGTAGGTCGGAATACGAAGTTCCCGCCCTGATCAAAATTGTTGTACAAGACAACAAGTAGTCATCTGAGTAAACTTTGAGAATACTTGTTTCAAAATTCGAAATGTTTTGAATGATGATTGTCCTTTTGTATGTGTGCATTCAAGTACAATACGAGTATTGCAACAATACATTCCATAATGTGTTTGAAGCTAGCAAAACATCTACTTTAGACAGTCATAATAACAGTTTCCCAAACTGTAAATTATTCTTATTCTTTTAATGTATAATGCATTAATGCTCTCAATCGAGCACATCTAGTCAGCGATTTCATCATTCATGATGACATCCTACCACGACTAGAGTTGAGAATCATCTCAGTTAAATAAGCATAAGAGTATGCAAACAAAACAGAGCTCCTCAAATATCCATAAATGTTTGAACATATCTTTGGTCCTTGAAGGTCCATTATAATGTTCGTTTAACAATTATCTAATGACCTTCACTTAGATACTTGTTGTTATCACCTCATCTTGCATTCATGCAAATGATATAAAAAGTCCAATGCGTAATATGACTTACATAATGAACCCTTTAGTTAAACTTAAGGTCTCCATTCATGCGTTCAATTTCATCAGGTGAGATTGATCATTAAGAATCCCCTTAATAATGTGTCATATTGTGTTAGACTCAATAACCGCTTATATTTATTTCCATAACCATATGTAACAAGGTCATATGTTTTATTTTCTAAATCTCTTAAGAGAAACTTCATTCCAAACTAAGGAATAAAATCTAGCTTAGATGGAATATTGTTTCTAATATATATGTTACTGACATTGAGATTTATGAAAATAAATACAATGCTCCTACTTGCTCTCAGTGTACTCTGGAGTAATCTTATTTAATCAAAATCAAATTAATGATTAACTTAAGATCTCAGCTCCTAGATGCATGATCTAATCCAAACTTATATTCTTATCTTTTGTATGCACAACAAAGATTATATGGATTCATAAACCATTTTGATTACTCATCGTCCTCGCAAGGTAATCAACAAGAAAAGTGTTTTGAAATCCTTTTGTCATATTTCATTTGCATGAAAACAGGTATGACAATTAATGTGTGTACAAGTTTGCCCTTTTGAGTATTCATATCAAGAAACTCATTTTATACCTCACAGTCTAACTGATTGGTAAGAGATCAATCAAGCTCCATGAGTGATTATCTTCAAAGGACTACATCTTAACATTCATAGTTTTTAGCTATTCATCAGATTCAAGATCTGATAATGCATCTCTTTAGTTAGTAGGTTCACTATGATCCTCCAACTTATGTCCCTTAACATTGATATAAAAACTATATCATTCAGGTGCTAGGGGTATCCTTGCGGATTTATGAATGAGAGATATCAATCTATGGTTTAACATATGCATGTTCAACCTTAGTATGGCATTAGCAAGTGTACTCAGAAGGTTGTGTATTTAGCTCTTGAATAACTTCAAGATCTACAGGTGCTCCCACTTGCTTTTGTAAGTGGGGACTAATCTCCAAGTACTCAGCATCTTGATTAACAATAAATTGTTTTCAAGTGGGACATCCAAAATACATCGTTAGTTCTTGACTCTAGTTTGTTAATTACTTATTCTTAGGTACTTAACAAATTCAGAACTTCAATCAAGACATAATGGGATTCATCCCATGCCATAATACAATGGAGTCTTAAATTCCTTCTGGGTTTGAACGATATTGAGTGTACACTTGGCACATTCAATTTTCTAACCTTGATAGGTTTTGGAGGTTAAACAGTTTAAGTCATCAAATATCAAACAATATCTATAGAGTTTGATTTTCCATTATGGACATACCCTAAAGTTGTGGTATTCCATGAGAATTAATACTGTGAGACTATCCCAAAACCCATTAAATGAACTTATACTCTTTGGCTTACATATCTGCCAACCAAGTCAAACTAGATGGCATCAATAGTATTTTAGCCTAATGCATACTTTATATTATAAGTCTTTGACCAAGTCAATGACTTCATGTGCATGTTTTGACTAGAAAACATAAACATTAAATATTTTATTATACGTCGTAAGTGTACATGTCTTAACAAGAAGACATAACAAGTTAACGTCTTTACTTTACGTTATAAGTCTTTCAACAATTAACGGAATTGATGTTTGTGTCTTTACAAGAGACCTAAACATATTCAGTAATTATGAGTACCGTCTAAATGGCCTCAATAGTAATTTCATGTTAATTTCATACTCCATGATTATGAATTTACAAGAAGACATAATCATATTTACTAAACAATTCAGTGAATATGTTGAAGTAGCTTTTCATGTTATCTTGACATTTGTTCTAATTAGGGCAACATACATTTTATGTGTATAAGTCCTAGTAGAACCTTAGTTTTCTTACCTTGCAGTCAAGAAAAACCGTTAGTCATATTGTTATATGTTGTACCTTGCACACAATTAAGATTTCTCCCACTTGTGCATGGCACAACATCATGCAAGTAAATATGACAGTGTCACAGATAACATATGATTTTAGTCAAAATCAAAGTATAGATGTGTAGAACCTATATTGTTTTTATAATGAATCATGCATGACAATTTTATTGATAACATTTCAGGAAGCAACATCAGGAACGAGACAAGTTATCTTATAAAATTTATGCAATGGTTCTCATAAAAACTATGATGCTTAACATGCGGAAAGTAATGTATTATTTCAAGACAATCTAGAAATAAGATGGGCAACTTGTAAGTTAATAGAGCTTACAGCTCCCACTGGATTAGAGAACATTACATGTGTTTCGTCACCAGTAATACGATCACGTAGCTCCCACTGGATTAGACAACATTATAAGTGTTACATCACTAGTGGAGAGTGAGTGACGATTGGATACTTTCCTTCTTTCTTTGAATATCTATACATTATTGCTAATGTGAGTCACTTTGACTAGTAAACATGTACTTAGGTATTCAAGGAAGTGCATCAAGTTCTAACATATAGATGATGGGCTAGCCATCATTTTTAACTTGAAAAATAGGCATGCATTTCCTCCATGTTTATTGGGTTAAGACACATTGCTAGGTAATCATGCTAGTAATTGCCTTTACCACTTTGCGGTGTATTGATGTTTCCATTTTCTAATTATTTAAACTCATTTTAGTTTGGTAGCTATAGAAAACATGTTCTCTAGTTATCCAAATATCTTATATTTCTTCAAGGTTTCAAACTAGGGTTATAAAACTAACTTGAAAGAATAAGATGTGCTAACATACTTAACCGTTTTATCTTTTACAAGACATCACGATTTCTAGAGTATGTATGCTTTGAGTTTGATTAGAATTAGGACAATTCAAATATTCCTATTATAGCTTTTCCTCATAAAGAAAAAGGATAGGAACAAGTCTCTTTCTTACAAGGGAAGGAAGACTTAGTTTGATCCTTTTAACAAGAAAAGAACAAACTCTTCTTTACGGTTTGAGTTGCATTAATTCATTAATTGAATTTACAAAGTTAATTATTTAGTATTTTTGATAATTATCCTTTTATAAATTAATTACCCCATGTTTACAATTTTAAAACAATTAATTTACGAAAAGGCTAAGATCCACATTGTGCTTCTACTATCACATCAGTTGATCTGCTAGCAACAGTAGATTCAATTGGTAGGCGACGATCACCAATTGTATTACATGTACAACTCTTAGATCCTTATGGGACTCATGGCATCTAGTGTCAAACAACGAGTGTCATGTAGGCATGTTTAGTCCCATCCTTGCCTCGGGTCAAGGTCTCACCGCTTAACTCGATTAAGTCATCCAATTTGAGAACGTGCGAGAATATATCTAGGTCCCACGCATAGAGAATAGTCACCTTGGGTTACAATTCAACCTATGTCCTACGCATAGGCAAAAAGTAATTGCAATTGTTCTCAAAATTGGACGGCATGACTTAAATTTTGACGGGTAAAAGTTTTGATGTGTATCAAAAAGAGTGTACGAAGAAGCATGCATTCATTCTTCGTAGCACTAGTTAGAAACTTTTCTTAACTTAAGTCTAATCATTGTTTTAATTTATGTGTGTCGAGTTGTCCATTTTCATGACTAATATACATCCTAAGTGGATAATAAAGTTTGGACAATACATAAATAAAATAACATACATAACATGTTTAAGTGTTATTTTTAAAACCAATGATTTCAAGTTTCAAAAACTTAGTTAAACTAAATCAAAAGACTTAGTTTGAAGATGATTTGTGTTTCGTTTTAAGTTTATAGAAAACTATTTGAAATTTACATATGATCATAAGATATATAAAAGGCACAAACAAACACACAACCACAATATGCAAAGCCTCAACCGATGAAAAAATCTATGCTTGGTCTCGTGAGCCATCACGAGAACCAAGAGTCAACTAGGGACAAACCACACAACCACACGGAGTACTCCCACTTGCTCCAAGACAATCAAGAGCAAGTTGGAAGCCCATAATGCACATGAAAAGTAGTTGTTGTCCTTCCAGAATTTATGTGTTCGGGGGCCCAATAGTCCATGAAAGAAGCTTCCCCGGGCTTAGCTCAAAACTAGAAAGTTGTAGGCCCATGTCTTGTGTACCTGCAAAAAAAATTCAGCCAAAAATACCTTACCAATCACCGAGAAACTCCGTTTTGCCAACTGGTGTTCCAGCAGTCATTTTTTCGGCAAAAATGTCTTTAACTCTTTCGCCTTTCACCACCAAGCCACGATTACATGATATTGAAAGTAAATTACAACTAATCTACTTTTAACCTACTGTAAAAGTGCCCAAACAATGGCTACAACCAAAAGAATATTATTACATAAATGCCGAAACAATGGCAAAAACCCCAAAAACCGAAATTAAAACAACATTCACAACAATCCATGTCACAAGTGGTCTAGGTTTTCATCGGCTTTGCATATAAACATAATAATACCATAATATTATGATTAAAACAAGGTGTTGGCTAATTTTATGGACAAACATGCATGTATTTGCCATGGATGCAAAAATAATTAACAGGAATTAAAGATTTAGCCAACGAAACGAAGAAATTAATTAACAATAATTAAAACCCCGATTGGTACACGTGTGAATTGGCCTTAGGTTCATAACCCACTGATATTAGGACATTCTTAACATCATTTTTCCATAGAAAATGAAGCCTTAGGAGCTTATTTGAAATCGTTTTCATAAATCGATCAAAAACACGCGTTTTAGGTCATTTTACACGTACCGGACAAGAATACCAATCAACATATGCATAACAAATGGCCATGGGACCAAAAAGTGCAGATCATAAGACCCCTAAAGGGTGGTCTCATATACAAAAAATTAGCCCCGAGGGCTGATTTAAAAAAACTCTTTGATTCCATCTAAAAAACACGTTTTTAGCCATTTTTACGCATACAAGATGATCATATGACATCATATGATGGCTCTGATACCACTATAGGTGATGTTGAAAATATAAACATAAAAGAAACATATAAACGCAGCGGAAAACATCACCTAATAAGGATCCATATAGCCATATGATCAATCGATAAATAAATATAACAATTATATATCTTTGAAGCGTGATTCGGGTAACACCACCAATATCACCAGCACGATGGAATGCAAGAAACCAAAAGATCAATAAGGTTGATCTTCTCTTATGTGTGAAACACACTATACGTCACTGATCACCACCCGATGCTAGTCTTGACCTCGTAACAATCGATCTAGCCTTGAACTACACTAGAATAAGGTTAGATGGGATCAAAAATCACAAACCCTAATATGGGAGTGTTTAATTTCGTGGCTATAGGGGAGAGGGAGGAGGAGAGACATATGGTAAGTTGTTATTATGATTAGTACAAGTCAAAGACCAAATCAAGGTTGATCTTTTCATAATCATAGCTACACTTAGCACCTCGATCTTTCTCCCTTGTTCCTTTATCACCTAGGCTTGCCATGGGGGCCTTAAGTGGGCTTGCCCATTTGTTGGTCCAATCCAATAAACTAAGTACTAGCTTAGTTATTAGTAGCCCGTTATTGATCCCAAGTTACGTAGTCATTTATATATTGTAAATACGATAAATACAATCTATAAAATGGTGTCTCTGTGTATAAGTGTGTGACCCCATAGACTCACATATGTCTAGCCATATAATTATTTATTATGACACGAGCATACTCCAACAATTTTTATTATAAAAAGTTAGATACGTGTCGCGTTATGGGTGGAGTTGCGGAGTTGAGTAGTCGCGCATGACCATTTTGGAAATTTGGTTCAAACTTGACCATGATGTGGACCTCAAAAAAGATTTTGGCTTAAATTTGTACTTACCTCTTTTCATTATTTCGGTTTCGGTCCGGACCGGTCCTGTCCGGCTTACAAACCGGACATTTAGCCTATTTGGACCTGACCGGCCACATTCGGTCCGGTCTCGGTCTAGGGTTTTTGCCTAACTCGGTCTCGGTCTGGTCCGTTCTTGGCCGGTCCGGTCCGGTTTCTAGACCGTGAGCACCCTTACTCTCGTGTATCATTATGGTACTCTCGTGTATCATTATGGTAATGGTTGTGTGTATCAAAAAAATGTGCTCCATCCGTCCCAAAATTATTGTCATGAGAGAGAAATCACAAAGTTTAATAAAAGTCAGAGCACTTTAATTTTCAACCACTGGGATATTCCTCCACTAAATACTTTAGTTTTACTTAATAAAAAAAAGTGGACAATTATTTTGGGACAACCTGAAAAAGAAATGTAAACTATAAATATGGGACGGAGGGAGCAGTGTCCAGATACTTGAAAAAAAAATTGGAGTAAATTACCTGAAAAAAATGGCTGCAACGAGTCAAACAAAAAAAGCATACACACAAAAGTCAAACGTAAAATAAGCGGCTTACAAACAGGAGGCACAACATCAGCCTAATAGAAACAAGAGGAGTGCTATAGCCACAAAGAAAATTTCCACAAAACATCCACAAAGTGATGTGTCAAAGAATGATTGGTTTAATCACAAAGAGGAGAGAGAAACTATCACAACATACACCAATGACCTTTTGACACATCACTTTGTGGATGTTTTGTGAAAATAGTATATTATTCCTATATTTGAATAGCATATTATTCACAAAAAAATAAACAAAAACATTTTTTAACAGCAGAATGTGTGCAATACAAAACTCACAATTACATGGTGTTTCAAACCTGAAGTATAAAGTGCAAGACATCATAGATGTTATAACAAATCGTAGATAAGCATATGCTTACGAAAAATACGATACACAACTATTACCGGATAAAATAAACCAACCGACTGATAAAGTCCTCGGAGTCATCACAGTCAGGATTAAAGAGGTTGAAACAATGCCCATCACCTTTGTACTCTACCAACTCGACATCCCCACCCCAACCACTATTCTTCACTTGTTCGACATAGTCAACACCTCTATCAAACATCTCATCATTATCCGACGACACCAAAACCAGTAACTTTCTAACCCCTAAACCCGCAATCCTAGGTGCACCATCAACAAATGGATTCATCATTGGGTTGTCATCACCACCCGGTGAGTCGGGGTACACAACCTTCCACACCCTTGATAACCAACTAGCGTCACGGTTCTCACTCGGCTCTGAACGAATTGCCTTAGAGCCCCAAAAATGCGGATGAGATAAAAACGCTCCATGGATCTTTACACCACCTTTTAGTTTCTCGATCCCAGCTCGGATCGCCATGTTATGGGCAATATTGCCACCCGCACTATCTCCACCTATATAAAGTTTATGGAAATTTGCAAAGTCAAGTAGCCATTGATCTTTGTTTTTCGGGTAAGTTTCTTGATCAAAATGAGAAGTAACCCAATTTAAAGCAACCCACGAGTCTTCATAGGCCGCTGGCAAAGGGTTTTCGGGGGCTAATATGTATTCAACGGATATTGCAATTATAGATTGTGACTTGGACACTATGGAGTTAACGTAGCTATGAAAGAGTGCACAAAAGGCGGACTCGAGGCAAAAGCCACCACCATGATAGTAAACTAAGACCGGGAGCTTATTAGTAGTTGTCAAAGCTTGGCTCGGAAGGTAGATTCGAGCCGAGACATGAGGGGAGATAGTGATGTCTTTGGAGCAAACGCCATCAGTTGGATTGTTTTCTGGTGAAGGTGGGAGATATGGCGATGAGATAAGGCGCTCAACAGTGCCGTTTTTGTAGGTTCGAAGGAATGGAACAAGATCAATGACTATCTCTTTGTCGTTGGAAGCCATTGTATTGTAGCGATGTAAGATGGTGGTGTACGTTTATATTTATAGGGGGAAATGTGCTTTTCGAATACTAATGTAATATATATTTTTGAGTAAATTACATCATTCGTCCTTATGGTTTGGTTGACCGTAGTCTATCGTCCTTTAACTGAAAAAAATGCACCGTTCGACCTTCACTGGCAAACATTATCCACCGTTTGTCCCTCCCTCTAATGGCCCTTACTAACGCTCGTTAACCAACTAAATGTGACATACAAGTGAGGGTATTTTTGTTCTTTTATCCTTGTTTTTCATAGGGTTTTAAACACTTTACACATATATCATCTTGTTGGTCCTCGAAGTTTGAGCAAATGACGATAACTTAAGAACAATAATAAAATTAATAACATCTTCACTCAAGACCACTTAAACAACTAATAACACCATTTGTACTTTTCAACATTTATAAATATTATTAAAAATGAATCAAAGATTTACAAGGAATCGTTTGTGGAACACTATCCCGGTTGATGACAAATGAAACTTTTCTAATATGAACAACACAAGCTAGATCATAGGAGAGGAGGATCCTATCAACTATAATACTTTGTATTATTTTATATGTTTGTTTAGAATCTCTACTTATCTCTATTTACAAGCATTCTTTATATAGGTGGTAATACAAGGGTAACATGTGATGGTTGTTGAGACGTGTCATGCATCCAGTGGTGCTTCCATTCTTGAAAAGGCAACAACCATATTTTATGAATAGTTTTGACAACTATACCTACCTTTATACCAACTCTTTGTACTTTTTTTTGACTTTCTTGTGTTTGCTTTTAGCTTATCTTCCCAAGAAAGTTTTGGTCCATATTTCATGTTTGTTTTCAGAGATAGAGTCTTCAGAGTCAGGGAAACATTTGTCAGGTCTCAGTGACTCTGGTGTTGTTTGTGCGCAGGTAGCTTTACTCACTGACATCGCATCAATGTGATAAAAGTGTTTCTTCTGTTGGTCTTCGAATTCTCTGAAACTTGTTGTTGATTGAGCTGTATATACTACTCTCTGATGATTATCAGAGAGTGACTTACTCTCTGAAGACTATCAGAGAGTGAACTACTCGCCGATTCCTTATCAGTGACTTACACAGTCACTATTTCTTTAGTGAGTGAATTAGACTATTTTATGTTCAAATACTTGTCAGAGACAATTGTATCAAAATTTGACCTAACACATTTTTCTCCCTGCTTCTCTTTCATCCTTTATTTCTTTCTCTCTCTTGCTTCTACTTTTCTTTATAAACATCAATCTTTTCTACCTGTAAATTCAAATACCAATCAAAACCTATACACACAACAATCAAATATCAAATTTAAATTTGTATATCGAAAAACACACAAAAAATCATATTAAATCAAAACAAGACACCTCACTTTGAACTTTCACTTTGTCACAAAACTTTTCAATGTTTAACAACAAAAATCACATGTATCTTAGTTTTCATCAAACCAAAAATATCACTAATAATCTTATCATCTTCACAAAAGACAATATAAACTTTGGTTTGTGGTTTAATGGGTTACTAATGAACCATTTTTTTTTAATTGATGTTTTATTTTGGGTTTATTTTAATTTTGATTTATATAGTTTCTAGTTGAATTTTTTAAATGAGTTTGAGAGTTTTTATTTTCTAAAGTTTTGATTATCGTCAATGGGTGATTGCATTGGATAAGATGATAAATAGTGAGGATGATGGTGGTGGCATCAGATCTACGTGTTGGTGGCAATTGTTATGGTTGGTGGTGATGGCGGATATGGGTGGTGGTTTTTAATATATTAGTTTTGGGTTATTGTGTATATTGGTGAATAATTTTAAAATTAATTGTTGTATAGATTTTTGATAAGATAGTGGTGATAAAATTATAGTGATAAAGATGATGACCAAAATGATTATGAATCTAAGATGGTCGGGATAAAAGTTATAGAAGAAAGAGGTGTTGGTAGGGAAGATAAAAAGAAAGTGGGTTTGTGGTCGGGTGTGGACAAGAAATGACCAAAATTACTATTTTACCTTCACATAGGTCTCACATGAGGTGAATTAACGAGTGTTAGTGAGGGCCGTTAGAGAGAGGGACAAACGGCGGATAACATTTGCGAGTTAAGGTCCGATGGTGCAATTTTAATAGGTTGCGGTCAACGCAAACCACAAAGACTAACTGTGTAATTTACACTAAATTTTATATTACTATTTTGTTATTGACTTTCTATCTTTTTTTTTTGAACTTAGACTTTCTATCTAATAACATCACATGTGCAACTTGTTTTTTTTCCCCTTAATTGTTTATTTGACGTATTTGCGTCTTGTTTTTAATGTTATTTAGATCAACTCTGTGTTATTATATTTGGCACATTTGTTTTGTTTCTTCTATATCTTCGAACACTCTTGTCAATAAGAGAGAACATCTAAACTTTTCTTCTTCTATTTTTTCTCATGGTTTTCGTCATTTGGACACCAAATTAGCATATTGAAATAACTGTCCGAATTTATTGTGGATAGTGTAAATCTTTCAACTAACCAAACCGAACCTCCCCGTGAACACCCTTAAAAAATAGTAAGAGTAAATTACACCATTGGTCCCTAAATCCTGTCTGATTCACGCATTTGGTCTTTTTTCTTAAAAAAACGCACTTTTAATCCCAATATTCTTCGTTAATTGCGCATCTGGTCCTTTTGGGCTAACGGTCGTTAGCCTTTCTTGTTAGCTGGAAGGGCAAGTTCGTCTTTTCCTCTTTTCTTGTCCAAATACCCCATTGAATCTTTTTTAACACACGACAAACATATCTAACCCAAACACCCTTTTCTTCTGCCTCACCACTCTTCTTCAACCGTCAACCCTCATTATCATTGTTACCACTGTCACCCACCACCACCATCTTTGTCACTATTAATTGTTTAATAAGCAAAGAATTCTTATTAATTAATTAGGTTGATAAATATGGGTTGTAAAATCAAATATCCTCCTAGCTCTAAAGGGAGGGACGTGTCTGTTTGGCAGCAAAGAAACCACGAAAACCAACAACAGTGGGCTGCAACTCTTTAACTGTCAATTTGATAACAGATAACCAGCTAGGCCTCACTTGAAACGAACCCCTTCATCTTTGTTGATGCGTTGAAGGCCTTATTAAAGCCGTTAACGCTCGTTTCACCAGTTCTCCACCTTCAACTGTTCGAGTACGAACTAACGAATTCATCAACGCAGAACATCTTGCATTTAATCAATTCAATGGATAATATGCCATTTGAGATGGTAATATTATTACTATTGCTTTGCTTCTTGTGTAAGCTACATCTGAATGAACCATGATGTAAAGTAGGTGAACACATACACGTCCTCTACCGGCTGGTGAATTAGACTGGAGCATTGATTCGTGCTGTAAAACGTATATCAACAATACATACAAAGTAGACGTGAGTGAAATTCACTCGTTAACCCTTGTGAAAAGGTTAACTTGCAAAATCCGTGAATACAATATATATATGTGATACCGGGCAAGTGATCACCCGGGTCGTGTCCCAACGAGGTGTGAATGGAATGTTTCGCGAAATGTGGTGGGTTTTGTAAAATAACTCAAGGGACTAACTTCGCCAAATAGCTAAACTTCTCGTAAAAACAGTTCGGGGCTCAAACGACATAGCAAACGGACTCGAAAAATTACGAAACTTGCGCCATTGTTCACGAAATAGTTTTTCCAATAAAATCAAGCATAAACTTCAGAGTTTTTCTCAAACTCAAAATAAATCAAATAATTTGGCAAATGAAACAAATTCGAGTATCCTAGGTTGTGCTGAGTAAATTAAGGAATAAATTCTCGTTCCTAATATATCTCACACTTCTCAAATCCAATCAATGCATTAAAAGTTTTAAAAGTGGTTCAGGCACGAAAATAGAAGTTTGGCTAGAAATGGGTTTTAGAAAAAGTACCAGGTGTAACCGCTTTGACTTGGGTGGATGAAGAAGTTTGTGGAGAAGATAGTTTCTTTTGCTTGGAAAGAACCAATGCTTGAATAGCTTCCGTTAGTTTGTCAATCTTAGCATCGGTGCTAGAATTACTCACGGGAGATGATCTAGATGAGGTTGCATTCACTTGGGAAACAACGGTTTTGCTTCATGAAGTACGAACCTTAGACTTGTTTTTAATGATCGCTAAAACATCTTTGGTGGTCCGATTCAAGAGATTGCCACCCGCGGCATTGTTTAAAGAATCTTGATTGGCTTGGTTCAAACCATTGTAGAAAGTATCAAGTTGATGCAATTCGGAAAAACCATGATGAGGACATTTGCGAAGTAACTCTTTAAAACAATCCCACGCCTCGTTAAAGGATTCATCAAAGTTTTGAGTAAACTTTGTGATTTCATTCTTTAAGCTTGTCATTTTAGACGGGGGAAAGAATTCATTCACAAATTTCGACACGAGGTCTTCCCATGTCTCAATAGAACGAGGGGTTGTTTTTCAGGCCAAATCCGGGCCGTACCCTCGAGAGAGAAAGGAAAAAGGAGAAGCTTGATAGCTTCTTGAGGGACGTTTTTGTAATTGATGGTCGAAGTGATTTTGTTGAACCATCGAATGTGAGAATGAGGATCGTCCCTTTCAAAACAAAAATATTGACTCGAAGTTACTAATTGAAGTAACCCGGTCTTGAGTTCAAAATTATCGGCAACGATTGCCGGAACAACGATGGCCTCTCCATAACCCTCAGTGGGTGCTTGGAGAAGCTCGGACATGGTACGATTATCGGCCATGTTTGGAGGAATAGTACGAATCTCGGGTTCGACTATTGGATGGGCACGTCGACGATTACGCCTTCTTGGAATGTTGTTAAGCGATTGTAAAGGACTTGATGACGTAGACGAACGAGTGCGCATGCACCAAAAAACACTTCAATTAAAACAAGACCAACTCAAAAACAAGGTGAACTTAAACCAATAATCAAGAACGTAAGGTTAACTTTTAAGGACAAACGCACGAAGGAGCGGGAGAGAAGAATGGATCTCTCACTAGGGCGAAGTTCGTCGGATCGCCCTATACTGTTTCGACTCCTCTTAAAGTTTGTTTCTCGTTTAAAAGTTTTCCAAAACGCAAGTGACACAAAGGCAAGTTTTGATCTTTAGTTTGGGAACTTATTAATGGTCATACCCCCAGTTAGGGAGTATTCTATCTTGGTTCTCGATGGTAAATTTTATTGTTGTTATTTACTAAACAAAGAAAACGGAAAATCCTTTTGTGTTTTTATTTTTTATATATATAGAAAAAGAAAAATATATTTGTGTTTTATAATTTTTTTGAAAGCGATAACTTCTTGACGAAGGATCTACAAGTCACTAATCGTTAAAACCTTAACGATATTGTCGCAACACAACCTCCCCGGCAGCGGCGCCATTTAATTCGTGGTGTAAAATGTATATCAAAAATACATACAAAGTAGACGTGAGTGGAATTCACTCGTTAACCCTTGTGAAAAGGTTAACTTGCAAAATCCGTGAATACAATATATATATGTGATATCGGGCAAGTGATCACCCGGGTCGTGTCCCAACGAGGTGTGAATGGAATGTTTCGCGAAAGGTTCGAGATTAAAATGCTTGTATGATAGATTGTGAGAGTTATTTGGTGTTGTGGTACGTTAAAGTTACGAGGATTAATAATTAACGAACGAAAATTGAAATAAACACAACCTAAATGGGAATATAAACAAGGGAAGGCTAAGGAATACTTAAAACTACCTAAGATACTACGAGAAACATAATAGGGAATTCGGGAAATCCTAAAACGCAAGCTAAACTAAAAACGCAAAAGTTGATTTAAGAAAAAAGTAAACGTACTAAGTTAAACGTGAATTTTAAGCTACACTAGTCCTACGGGCTTACAAATAATTTTCCTAATTACTAGATGACAAAAGAAATTTAAAAAAAAATTGAAATTTAAATAAAAATTTTATTTATTACGAATTAATTGCTAATTAACACTAATTAAATTCTAATAATTATAAAACTATTCTAAAAATCTGAAACTTTTTTTTGATAAATTCTACAACTTAATATTAATCTATGAAAAATATAAAAAAGGCTAGGTACAGTAGCAAATAAGCAGAAAATAAGTTCAAAATAAACTGATAAGCTAAATGGGCTAAAAAGATGACAAAAGGATTAAGCTTGTATAAATCAACGCAAACGACCCAAGGGCGCAATTGGTTATCTGGTGTGTTGTGTTTGTGAGGCTTAGGGTGCAGGAGGTCCAGGGTTCGAATCCCACCTCTTGCACTTTTTTTCTTTTATTTTTTTTATTTTTCTTTTTGCAAGCTTACTTAACACAAATTATCAAGCAAATTTAAAAAAGTGAGTTTTCCTGAAAAGCTTTTGACCAGCTTATGCAAGCTTATAAAAGCAACATATTCAAGGTTTTGATGCCAAAGTGATTTGAAAAAAAAAATAGCAGCTAGCAATTTGGGCACAAAAGCAAAACCCAAAGCAACCATATACAAACACAATCACAAGCAATTTAAACAAGCTAACAACATCAATCAATAAGCTGGAATCAAGAAGAAGCAAAAACCAAACAAGCTCAGTGTGGTTGCTGGTGCACACCAGCAGCCTAAGGGGTCCAAAATGGGCAAGTTAGGGAGCACAAATAAGCTAGAGAATGAACAAGTGAATGCAAAAATGGAACACAATCAACAAGACAGTACTAAGGGCTTCCTAAATCACCAAACATCAAGACAAATGGCCAATTAATGAACAAGTTAGGGTCAAAAGAAAAACGGGTCAACATGAGGGTGGCTGGGTGCAGGGCAGTTGAGAGGCCAAATGGGTCACTTCAAGCCACTCAATACCTATCAAATAAAATTCCTAAAATTGTACAAAAAATAGTCTAGTGATCACAAGCTAGCAAACTACAATAACCCAAGGTTTCAGATATTAACTCTCAATATTGAGCTAATTAAAAATTCTCCAACTTTGGGGCATTTTTGGCACTTTTGACTTTTTCACTTTTTTGCAAATTTGACTTAAGTGAGATTTGATGCTTCCTAGATGATTAAAAGTGATAAATTAACCCTAAATGAAACTAATTCAAGTGAGCTTAACAAATTTTAAAGCCAAAATGATGATTTGGGTTCCAAAATTTCGAATAGTGAACTGCCATAAGAATCATAAGCAAATTTTTTGACTTTTTACATGAAATCTACCAATATTATGCTTGCATTGCTCTAGTTTAACCCTAAGAATTAAGTCTAAACAAATTTTCACCACTAAAAATCACAAGAGCTCAGTTTGACTTGCTAATCCAAACACCCCTTTCAAAACAATCTTAGAGAGATTATGAAGCAATAGGTTTGAATAAGCTAAGAAACAGATAAATCAGTTTACACTGGGCTAATATGAACTCAAATAAGCAGAAGTAAACAATAATTAACTAATATAACTCAAAATCGCAGATTATGAAAAAATACACTTGAAACTTAAAAAAAATTGAAACTGAAAACATGAAACCTTAAACCTTGGCTAAACCAAGGTATCTTTGAACTGCAACAAGCTCCAGCTTATTCAGAGAATAAGCTGGTAAAGTCCCTCTTGCTTATCCATTTCAAGCAACTTCCAAAAGCTCTCCAAGTCCAATGCAAAGGTATCCCGGTAGCATTTTGATTTTGTTTTTATCTCTTTTTTTATGTTTTCTTTTATGAGTTTAGAACCTAAGTGAGCTGATGAAAGAAATTTAAACAATAATAAGCTTAAACAAGCTTTTAGCTAAAAATTGGATTTTTAACTTAAAAACAGAAAAGTGAGAACAAGGTAACTAAAAACTGAAATACTTGTATTAATTTGAAAGATAGATTACAACATTAAAATTAAAGCTACTAAAAGTAAAAATGATCATGAAAAAGGTGCCCCAAAGGGCTTACATGAGAACCTATTTACACTAAAATGCTAAACTAGGGTTTCTTTCCAGTTGTGCTTCTTTTGCGAGAGAAAATGGTCCAAACATGATCCTTGTGTTTCTTTGAACAATTCCCATCCATTGGATTGAGTTTAGAATCATCATGGCCTTTAAGTTCTGTTTTGGCGCCAATTTGGTTATGGATTGCCAGCGTGGCAATTGGAGCAAGGTGGCATCTCGTGACTGCTTTCTTGGAGCAGGTGAGGAGGGGTGCTTTTGAGGAGGTTGGGGATGGAGTATTGCAGGATAAAGCAGGGGAGGATGGTTGTATGGCGGGTAAAGGGAGGAAGGGGAAGAAGATGGGGTGAGTTTGACTTAGCCTTTGACTGTGTTTTATTAACAAAAAGGGATGGGAGTGGGCTGGAAAAGATTGGGCCTGGATTTGGTTTTATTTTAAGTTAAAGTAAATATTGGGTTGAATATTTGCAAGGGTCCGTTTGGTATATTATCTAAATAGCACAAGGACCATTCTTGTAATATCCTGAAACTGAAGGACCAATTCTGTCAAATTTCCAAAGTATTCTTCAAGGGCCACTCTTGTCATTTTCTAATTCCCCAAGGACCCGTGTTGATTTTTCTTCAAAATAAATATCCTTGGGTCTTTCCTGCCAACATTGAAACTTGTGGGGCTAGTTTTGCCAATTCTGTAACTTTGCTTGATTTTTCATCTGTTTTCAATCCTTTGTACCTGTAATACACAAAAACACACTCCAAGGATATTTGTAACATTATTTGGTCATTTTTGGGTGTTTTTGGTCATTTTGGCTCGTAAAATGGAGTCAAAGATATGTGTAAAAAGACACATATCAAATCCCCCACACTAAGCAATTGCTAGTCCCTAGCAATCCAATCATATGAAGTAATGAAAGAACATCAAGTGTACCCCGTTTTGAAAATTTAATGGATTTGATATCTCTTTACCAGATAGCCATTACTTCTGGAGTAGCCAATGTTTTAGTATGATACTATGGTACATTGATAACCAAATGATTTTTAGCAAACCATCAGCTATCAACGGATTTGATTTATCTTTACCAAAAGCCGTTTGCTTTTGTACTAGCCAACTCTTTGATAGAATATAGTTATCATCTTGGTGAGTTGATTACCAATTATGGTTTTCTACTGCCTTTACCACAAGCCATAACCTTGTGGGCTAGCCAACTCTTCACTATCAAAGATGTGGTGAGTTGAATACCATACAATTTTTGGCAAATTGTTAGCCATAAACAGATTTGAGATATCTTTACCTAGAGCCGTTTGCTCTCGGATTAGCCAGTCCTTATGTAGGTTAGACATGGTGGACTGATAACCATTTGTTGTGTTAGTGCAAAGCAATTCCACCAAGTGATTTTTTTTTAAAATTTTGGTCAAAACGGGGGTACTAGGGCACTAGAAGGTACATGTATGATCAAATTCGCCATAATTCCCCCCACACTTAGAATTGAATATTGCCCTCAATATTCAAAGTACCGGTTATTATGCCGACACTATAGAACGTAAAAAGGTAATACTACTAGCCAAATGTGGGAAAGAAATCTTTTTTCACAAAAATGATTTAAAATGATATCCCTGGATAAACGTTAGTAACAAGATCGGATATTGGGCGGCTGGATTGAAAACAGGCGCATCAATCATCACGATCTAACGGAAACCTGAAAATAGAAAGAAGTCAGAAACATGGGTGAAAACCCATGAAGGCTACTGTTTTTGTTAACCGAGTCGCTAGCTTGACTCGACCCCGAATTCATTGGTTCATGGGGGAGCAAGATGTGGAAGAATAATCTCCATCGGGCTTTCATTCAATATGTTTGGATAAACATTTGAAGCATGTGAAAGTTCCACCCCGATGAGATAACCACCGGTATTCTAATAGCGAAAACTTAGTAGAAACGATACCGGGGTCAAAGATAGTATCCTCATTCCCGAAGGAGTGAAGAAGAAGAGAAATCACAACAATTGTGATGAAAGGAAGAAAGATTTTGGAATCTTTATCCTTGAAGTTGAGCTTGCTTTGGTTCATTGGAATGTTAACATTTAAGCTCTTTGGTTTTGTAACAATCCCGGGCGGAGGGTTGGGATAATTTCATCATTAAAAAATCTTTCATGATAAAGTATGTCTCTCCCCGGATCATGATCAACATAATCATGAGTGAGTTCATTGTGCAAATAGAGTGAAAGGGATTTACTTTTCTCCAGAATTAAAAGTTTCTCAGATGAGGTTTGTAACTTGAAATTCTTATCGGGAGTCATTTTCATTGTAAAATGAGTTTTTCCATGATCGAGTATTCCTGGATTGAACACTTTGTTTTCACAAAAAAAAAAACGATGCTCGATGGAAGACTTGGAAGGGGAAAGTGAATCACCCTCGAGAGGGAATAAATCATGAGAAAAAATTGTCGGTTCATCAATTACGGTTTCTANTTTCTCAGATGAGGTTTGTAACTTGAAATTCTTATCGGGAGTCATTTTCATTGTAAAATGAGTTTTTCCATGATCGAGTATTCCTGGATTGAACACTTTGTTTTCACAAAAAAAAAAACGATGCTCGATGGAAGACTTGGAAGGGGAAAGTGAATCACCCTCGAGAGGGAATAAATCATGAGAAAAAATTGTCGGTTCATCAATTACGGTTTCTATTTTAGGTTTCTCATCATCAAAGGTTTTGTCATCCCATGATTCGCAATACAAAAGATTTTTCCATTCATTTTGATTGGATCCAAAGTCAAAGAGATCGTCATCACTTTGTGAATCATTAAGCTCATAATTAGGATAAGAATCGAGTGATGGATCATGATACAAAAGACTTTCAATTTCTTTGAGATCGGATTCAAAATCAAAGAAATCATCGTCACTTCCCGGTGGAAGCGGATTGATGTGAGCGAGTTCATCGGTGAACTCCTCAAGAAGAAAGTCAACATTAGAAGTGCTATTGCCACTACTATGTTCTTTGGATTTAGGGAACTTAGAAGAATGACCATCGGAGGAGAGATTAATAACATCGATGCTTTTAACAGAATGTTTCTTATGCTTGGAAGCATCAGTATGAAAAATCATTTGTTAATTGTCAATCCTCAAGGTCAAAGTGTTCTCATAATGATCAACTAGGGCTTTTGCTGTACGTAAAAATGGTCTCCCTAGGATGAGAGGAACTCTCGGGTCAGCTTGATAATCAACTACCACAAAGTCGGCTGGGAAGATAAACGTATTCACATGAACAAATACATCTTCAGCTATACCGACTGGGTGAGTAATCGATCGATTGGCTAATTCTAAGGTCATATGAGTCGGTTTGAGTACTCCCATTCCAAGTTGTTCATAAATTGAAAAAGGAATGAGGTTTATGCTTGCCCTTGAATCGGCTAGGGCATTGTAAACCTCTTGATCTTTTACAGAACAAGGAATGAGAAATTTTCCAGAATCTTCAAGCTTCTCGGGAAGCTCTTTGAGAAGGACTGCTGAGCATTGAGCATTAGTCGGTGTTTCAGCCAGTTCAAGCAGTTTTTCTTTATTGCTAATGAGACTCTTGAATGTGGAAGCAAATTTTGGCATGTAGAGAAGAGCATCCGCAAAACTAATGTTGAAGTGTAGTTTTTGAAAGATTTCAAGAAACCTCATGTTAAGATCGTTTTAGCTCGAGGTTGGTTAGACCTCATCTAGGGATTACACAATGATAATGATTAAGAACAATGATACGCAGCGGAATAAACAAAACAATCATTATTATTGCTAACAAAGATTTTTCGTCATCATCTCTACTCTAACATACAAACATCTACAGCCCCAATACTACGTGATCAAGTGTAGTACGGTTACTCAACAATAACAGGAATCATAAGATTCTTGGGGCTTATACAAACTCTAGGCGTCTAACACAAAGACCACGCCTAGGTTTACACACACACGTTTCCTGGTGTTTAAATCTTGACACACTTATTAAATCTATTCCCTGTATTCTCTTTATATAATAGAGAACTAGGGTTACAAAATACTACGAAGGACTATATTGAAATAACTTATTTGTAAAGCAAGTCCCTTGTCTTTTGCATTCTTCACTTTGTCATCATAAGTCCTTCATCTTTCATATTTTGTCAATATCAAATCAAGTATAAATCCCAACAATCTTCCCCTAGTTGATATGACAAAACCAAGTAATCACGAACTTCCCTTGAAGCTAATATATATGAAAGATAAACAAACTTCCCCTTAAACCATGCTATATCACCAAGGATCTTTAAGTTGCAGCTTCAATGTAAATATTCTTCTTCCCCTTTTTGTCATCATCAAATAGAGGACAAACGTAAGCAACCTTGATCTTCACAACCACGAATCAATATTACACGTCCAATTCATCTTTCCAATGTTTCAAAGTCGCCACCATTAAGTTTTCCGCATCTAGAAATGTACTTGAAACAATAGAAATCCAAACCATCAGTAGTAATAACAACTAGTAGTTGTAAAAACCTTCACCTTGAATGATGCATGTAGATGGTTAAACATTTAATCAATAAGCTTCCTCGAAACCCATATGTTAACCATCTCTTGAATCTTCAAATATGTAGGCTCTATGTAATGATCACTGATGAAGAAAACTAAGTATTACCAATTTGATGCTGAAGTAGAACAACCCAAACTTGTATCTTATATCTTGTACTAAAACTGACTTCGAACGTATACTTAACGTATAGGGAGATCGCAATCTCTTGACAATTAACACTAAGCACAATAACGTAACTCCTTAAAGTATTTGTCAATTCGTAGTCACTTGAACGCACGAACAAGTTACCTTTAAACGTTGTAGCTCCGTTTATGATATGATAAAAAACAAACCTGTGAAACTCCACTTCATTATCAAATAGGTGATAAAAACCTTTCTTCGTAATCAATTAAGCAATAAGAACAAGCCAATAAAAACCTTTAAGAACAAATAAACCAAAAACCAATCTTCTAAAATTCTTCGGTGTATCTCAAACTCCATATCAATCAGTCCAATAACCAATAAAAATCATATGAGCTTCCCCTTCCTTTTGTAGCCATGCCTATGAAAGTCACGAATAACAGGAAGCCCAATATCAAACCATGTACTTGTAATCATGTGCATAAAACTGTAGTAATCACATCTTCAATGACAAATTACGTGACACCCTTTTTCACCAAACGTGGACCTTCATCTAACTTTCATGCATTGAAAGTTAACAATAAAGAAATTATAATCAAACTGGAACCCACATTCCTTTGCATGTGATCAAAATATAAACCTCCTTCATAACAACCCACGAAGTAAAAAATAGCATAGCAGCATGAAGTAATCTTCCCCTTAACTGAGTCGTTAAACCGCAAGCAGTATAAAAGTGAAGGATGCAGTGGAAACGTATAACGATCAGTGGAAACAACTTAGGCAGCAGTGGAAACGTGTTAACATTAGCAGTGGAAAGTTGTGAAGGCAGTGGAAACAAGTTTTCGAGCAGTGGAAACCAGAAAGTCACAAGCAGCATGAAGTCATTACATCAGTAGCATAAAATACGCATTAGTATCATAAATCGAATCTGTATCCAGTAAACTCAGACATGCTCTCCACAGTAACGAAGCAAATGCCACTATCACATTCAGTTCAACCATCCCATGTGCCTTGTTTAATTGACCTAGCCCACATCGATTCATCCACAAGCATGTCGACTCCCAACACCTCCTTGGAAAAGCAGTAACCTCAGTAATCTCGGTTGCACAAGAATATAATTACTCTCAAAGAATAACATTACTGGTAAACTCAGTACACACATCAGTTGCACCAAGCAGTAACCTTACTGGTTCAAGAAAACACCAAAAGCAAAAACACCAGTATCCCTTCGACTTTAACTTAGTTATCTCACAATATAAATCTATTCCCGTAACTTAACTTGCTTCAGTAACAATCTCCAGCCATAATACTTGAATGCAAATTAAATTCACACCGACCCATGATCAAAAAGTGTACCCTACCAATAACTTTATGTACAATGATAAACTCCAATTTAATCCACCGTCCCATGATAGAGCACAACCAATAAGAATAATCCATAACCACTATTCTCAGCTGCTTCTTTAGACATGTAGAATTCTTGAGCACATGTTGATGACATGATCAGGAAACCCTTACTATCACCAACTTCGAAAACCAACGACCAGATAATCAACAGCAGCAACACACGTGATGGTAACCAAAACTTTTATCTTTAGGACCAGATCAATGATGTATTTATGGTTAAGGAACAATCGTGGCTATGAGGTGAATAAGTATTAGGGTTTGGTTAAATTGAATGACTTCCAGTAGCATATGATAATAAAACCAGAAACCCTAATAATCCATAAAAACGATTTGTCAACAACAAAACACAGAAAGCCATAAATTCTAGGGGTTCACTTCGTGTATGAGTAGTAACCAAGCATGATAAAGAATATATACGAGAAGAATATAGTGATTGGTAACAGAAGTAACCATTCAAGATAAAACCATTGAAGAACAAGCCCTAGAATCAGATAAATCGACTTACTTTAACCTTGTTCTGCAGTAGACTTCGACAATTTTTATCTTTTTCCTGAGAGGTAAGATCAAAGATCCCTCCGGTGAAACTCTTCCTTGATATGTAGAGAAGCTCCAGTAAATATTTCAGCCCGATCCAACGGTTAACGAAGGAGAAATCGCCTGTACAAAACTGCTCTGCAGAAAAATACGAAAATTGTACCAAAGTCGAATTTTTCTTCTTTTCTTCCATCTTCGACAAACCAAACCTTGTTTAATCCCACGATCACGAGCCCCTTGGCTCTGATACCACATGTTAAGATCATTTTAGCTCGAGGTTGGTTAGACCTCATCTAGGGATTACACAATGATAATGATTAAGAACAATGATACGCAGCGGAATAAACAAAACAATCATTATTATTGCTAACAAAGATTTTTCGTCATCATCTCTACTCTAACATACAAACATCTACAGCCCCAATACTACGTGCTCAAGTGTAGTACGGTTACTCAACAATAACAGGAATCATAAGATTCTTGGGGCTTATACAAACTCTAGGCGTCTAACATAAAGACCACGCCTAGGTTTACACACATACGTTTCTTGGTGTTTACATCTTGACACACTTATTAAATCTATTCCCTGTATTCTCTTTATATAATAGAGAACTAGGGTTACAAAATACTACGAAGGACTATATTGAAATAACTTATTTGTAAAGCAAGTCCCTTGTCTTTTGCATTCTTCACTTTGTCATCATAAGTCCTTCATCTTTCATATTTTGTCAATATCAACTCAAGTATAAATCCCAAAACTTCTTCATTTGGATATTTGTTTTATCACGGAGTTTTTGATCATTAAGCCTTAAAGGATGTGGAATTGAAGGCTTAGGAATGCTCTTTGGAAAAACAAATTCGGGAATTGAAGTTTGGACGACCGAAGGTTGGACGTGTGCGGTACTTCGTGGGCTTGAGGAATGCACCTTGTCCTTTGTCACCTTGGTTTCTCGTTCCACTTTCTTCACGGGAGTAGGAGTAGGAATCGAGGGTCCATCATAAGCTTTACCACTACGAATGGTAATAGCTTTCAATTCACCCTTCGGGTTGGGAATGGTATTTCCTGGGAGAGCTCCCGAAGTATAAGGTTGATTCATTTGATTCATAAGACTAGCAAACATGTTCTCAATTTTGCCTTGAGATTGTTCAATCTTGTGATTTGTATTTCGAAGTTCATTTTTAAGCTCATTGCCTTGTCTCGACATCGAAGAATGAAAATCATTCTTCAAAGTCGTGATTTGGTTTTGCAAACCCCTCATGTTAGCCTCATTTGCTTTGATGTAATTAGCAAGTTCACTTGAAGCAACATTAGGAGCTTGGTAATTAGGAGCTTGAAAACCTTGATTGAAATTAACACCTTGAGTTGGGTGTTGATTAATCGGGGCATGAAATTGATTTTGAACATTTTGATTTCTTTGTTGTTGATTTTGGTTGAATCGATTTGGATTATTGGGTTGAGAAAAGTCGGGTGGACCATTTTGATTGCTAGCATGATAGTTCGGGTCAACTTGAGGACGGTATTGGTTACCTCCTTGGTTATAATACCCGGCTACGGCTTTGACATCAAATTGACTACCATCGGTGGCAGTACAATTGTCATATGCATGAGGTCCACCACAAGTGACACAAGTTTCATCAACCGCTGTAACACCCCCAACTCAAATATGGCAGCTATCATGCTGGGGGTATTACGCAAATAGAAACCAAGCACATTTATAGCTAACGACCACGACTCGGGACGTTTATAAATGTGACAAAACATATCATTCGAATTACAAACCGTTTAGAGTACAAGGACTCTTAAGTCAAAGTAGCAGCGGAAAAAGTAAATAGAGTTTGCAGCGGAAAATAGACAAAGTTTAGCAGCGGAAATAGTAAAAGACACAAAAAGGTTTTACGAATGACATGCAAAATAAGGTAGTGAAAGTAGTTAAGCTGCCTTGACAGAATCGCCTTTCCAGCCTTAGCCACTCCTCCACGCCCAAATCGTCATCATGCCAAGCTAAACATTAATATCATTAATACCTGAAAATACATGCTTAAAAAGTCAACACAAAGGTTGAGTGTAATCCATAGGTTTAAAATATAAAGTTGAGCACAAGGTTTAATCATAAGATATGAGCAACATATGCTAATATCGGGAAATCAAGGTAACAACCAATGTATAGAGGCATCCCTGTGCATATAACATTGTTGATGATGCTAAGCTCATGACACGCAAACGTTAACCACAATCATAATATCAATATAACCGCGGAATTTCATAATATAACAGTGCCCTCAAGGTCGAGCACTTGCCATTTACTCGACAAATCGAATATAGTACACCACAATTTGCCTATCTAGCAAAAGGAGTGGGAGGGTCAATTCCTATAGGCCTATATCCCTATATTCGCGTTCACTCGCAAGTGATTAATGGTTCATGATCTGAGGGTCTTGCATAGGCAAGGCAGAGCTACTTAGCACATCGTCAGGAAAGCATACCAATCAGGAAAGCATACCAAAAATACTTGTGCTCAGAAAACATTTAAAGCATGTATCTCACCCCATGGGTTTATAAACATTTAAAAGATAAAAAGTGGGGCTATGAATCACACCTTAACAACAGCAGGTAACGAGATATATATGTCAACCAAACAAATACGCCTCACAGCAGACAATCCTCAGCACAACCTAATCATATAAATATCATAACTCAGCAATAGTACTCGAATACTTTAATAGTTAATGCTTGAATGAAGTTTTATAAAAGATGATGGCGTTTGAAAGAAAACATTTTCCAAAAGTAGTCTCGTGTGGAAGAAAGATAGAAAAGAACAAGTCGGCGAACCTCAAAACATATGAGAAAACAACAAAGACTCGAAGAATACTCGTCAAAAGAAAGGAAGAACAGAAAAGAATAAAAGACACGAATAGATAAAGACAACAATTCCTAATAGTCTCGGTATTACCCATTTCCCAAAATATATTAAGATTATATTTGATAAAGTATAGTAAAGATAATAATTAATTTTAGTAAATTTCGGCATGACCTGCCCGTTTATAAAGCATTTCCCGAGTCATCGACTCTTTTAAATACAAATAACGTTAATAATAATATAAGTGTAGATATTAATATGATTGGATATATCATTCACGTTGTCCATTAGTTGTTCAGGTTTATCGACCATTTCGTATAGTTCGGGTTCCAGGTACGTTAAGATCTTTAAGGGCCTAACGTACCCTACCGTCTCGTGTACCAAAGGGTCCATAAGTCCTAATAACCATAGCCGCAAATCCAATACGTCCAATTCAAGCTCACATATAACATCACAATATAACAATACGGAAACCAAGTCCAATGTCCAAATCCCTTTACTAAAACAAATTCATCTTAAGTTTTATATATATATTAGTTCCGTTTTATATAAACCTTAGCCGAAACAAGTACCAAATCGCATAATCTACAACAAATATCCCATAATATCACAAAAAGTCACCAAGTCACACCGGGTCAACCCGGCGTTGACTGGTCAACTGCTGGTCAAAGGGGCCCACACGAGTCAACATATACCAACATTATTAAATAATCCAACTCAATTTAAATAACCAAATAAATACAACTTATATATATATATATAAATATATATTCGATATATATATAAATAAATAAATAATAAATAATTTTTAATAAATATTATTTCGAAATAAATAAATAAATATATGTTTTTATTTTAATATTTTTCGGAATATTAATAAAATAATAAATAATTTTTATAAAATTTATTTTCGTATATAAATAAAAATATATAAAAATTCGTAATATTTTCGGAATAAAAATAAATAAATTTTCGAAAATATTATATTTAATAAATAAAAATACAAAAATAATATTTTAATATTTTTAGGGTTTTTAAAATAAATAAATAAATAAATACGAATTAAATAAATAAATAAATAAATAAAA
>LBNU01027687.1:46685-78490 GCA_014162995.1 Artemisia annua | reverse complement strand
AGAGGATTGGATCTGAAAATTTTAGTGCAAAAGGTGAGGAAAAATACCAGGTTTAAGGTGGTATTTATAGGCAAAGAATTCTGAAAACAGGAGCGTGCCGGCCCCCTTAAATGGAGGCTGGCCCCCTTAAAATTAAGGGGGCCGCCCCTTATAATTAAGGGTGCCGCCCACCTGTAACGGCCAGATTGTTTGTCTTTTTCTGGGGAAAGTTTATTTGGTGAAAAACTAACTGATTTTGGTTAAAAATTTGAATTCATGTATTTAGTATGATTTAAACATTTTCCTTTATTACCAAAAGTGTTTTTCAAAAATATATAATATATTTATATTATTTAATAAACTTTGTAATAATTAATTAAATACCCCTTTGATCATAAAATGTATTAAGTACTTGTTTATTCATACCTTAAGTGATTTAGTTGGATAAAATGATATAAACTAACTTAATACTTGTTTATGTAGTAATCTTACGTTTAATGTTTTTACATTTTTTGATCGTCAAAACATAGAGATATCGAAAAATATAAATAACGTTTTTATGCATTATTTATATCAACACATGCAATGACGATCTACATACGAGTTTTGTCCTCGTTATGAAATCATGGATATCCATGTACGCAAATTAATTAACAATTTAAAATTATTAAACTTTTGACCTAACTACGGCGTAGCCATTAAAAGAACTATGCCATAGCAATATTTTATAATTAATATTATTTAAAGCATTTTACACTAGCTATGGCGTAGCCAATGGAAGGAGCTACGGCGTAGCAACCCGATGATATAAATATGCGCTTTTGCACACATATACACATTCGCAACTTTTTCACAAACAAAGACGACCTTTGCAAAAAATTTCTGAGAAATTTGTTCATCTCTATTCCTTTGCATCAACAATGGTAGGTAAACACCGCCAATCTCCTTTCTTAACCTTTCTTATATTTTATTGCAATTATTAGGGTTTTATTATGCTATAATTAAGGGAATCGGATTAAACCGCAATTTAGGTTATGATAACCTGTTTATAGATTGCTTAAACAAATGTATGAATTTGATTTAAGGGTTTCTTCAATTCAAATTAAATCGAAATTAGAGTTAGGTTTAAATTATTACTAATCGATATAATTGGACTAGCCCGTTGTATATTTTAGTGGGAAACCTTTATTTGAAACTTTGGTGGGTATTTTCATGGTTACGGCGTAGCAAATTTATCAATCCACCCGTAGTTTTTGGCTGATTGCGACAGCTGATAGGTAGCTATGGCGTAGCTAGTCATAAGGCTACGCCGTAGCATTGATTTTTATACAGAAATTTGGTTTTCAAATTTAACAACTACGGCGTAGCTAGTAACTGAACTACGCCGTAGCTTCAATTTTTAAACAGGACAGAATTTTTGACATTTAACAACTATGGCGTAGTAGTAATGGAACTACGCCGTAGAAGTCTGAACTAGGAGAAAGTACGGCAGCTATTGCTACGCCGTAGTTATTATTTAAACTAGTTACGGCGTAGCTATTAACAGCGCTACGCCGTAGGATCTGGAATCTTATTAATCTTATGTTTCTAACTTTGGTATTTTGCAGGAAACAATAACGACAACCCAACCCAATGCCTAAAGTTCTTGAACTACTCTCCTGAGATTAGAAAATCATGCAAGAAAGAGCTCAAAGAACTTAAAGCCAAGACTATTGAGGGATCTGAAGCCCTTAATATGGATGATTTTGAAAGGGTCAACGAGGGTGATGCTGCTAAACAACTGAAAAAGCGGTGCAATATTGTTTACAGACACGGGGATGATAAGTTTTTGTGCAGGGTTTGGTTAAAAGTGTTTACAGTTAACGAGCCGATCATTCATAAGTACGTATGGGAGTTCCTAGCTACGGTTGATTTTGTGGAACACATAACTAGTTTGACTGAAAATTCTTTGTTCTTTCAACTTGGCGGTGTTCAACGGAGTATGAGCATGAGCGAATTTATTCTCTCCATGGGATTGTATACTAGGAGACAAATCGAGTCAGACATTTTCTTGGAATACTACAGCAGGTGCCTAAGAGAGAGACCTCACAATTACAATCCGAGTATTTACTTCTTGCAGATTTCGAATGCGGGCTATTATGAGTCCAGGGCTCCACCTTCTTACAAATCTATTCGGTGTCCCATCTGGAGGCTTGTGCATGGGCTTCTAGCAGTGTCTGTACGTGCTAGACATTCCGCTAGGGAGAAAATGACAATGGAAGATATATTTTTGATGCACAGCATGGATGGTGGTGATCACGTTGACATTCCTTGGTATCTAGCTAGGTTTATGACAGGAAGGGCGAAGGGAACTCAGGAAGGCAGTTTGATTCAAGGAGCTCATTACATTTCTAGGCTTGCGAGAAGTTTTGGATTGATGACCCCTGCTGCTTTAGNATATTTTTGATGCACAGCATGGATGGTGGTGATCACGTTGACATTCCTTGGTATCTAGCTAGGTTTATGACAGGAAGGGCGAAGGGAACTCAGGAAGGCAGTTTGATTCAAGGAGCTCATTACATTTCTAGGCTTGCGAGAAGTTTTGGATTGATGACCCCTGCTGCTTTAGCTCGTGTTACCATCGGGGCGGACACGACATTGATTGGGATACCTAAGCTGGTTGAGTACGGGGTGGTTACTTACGATGCACTGGAGAGCCTATTTTGGAGCCTGAAGTCGATGCCGTTGGGGCAGCACCGTCCCAAGCCAGTGGGAACAGGGGTGGTGTGAGAGTCCGTCCTACCATGACCATGATGGAACAGATGAACATCATGGATGGACGGATGGGACACATGGAGCAGAGTATGATTGGAATCAGGAATGATATGGATGATATGACAGTTGCGGTGTCAGGGATGAACTACATGTTTGACAGCTTGTGTACTGATTTTAGGTCTTTGCAGGTTGATGCGCGTGATGTATCGTTGCGGTTTAGCAGTATTAATGCCTACTCAAGTTTTAAATTTATATTTAGCCGACTTATCAATAACACACACACTTAACGAGCAGTGTACCCGGTCAGTTTGTATATAATGGTAAGTAGAGTGTCGATCACTAAGAGTGGAACGTATTATCTAATTATCCTAATCAGTATTTTAATATACTAAGTTAGTTTTACAGCCTAATCTAACGCAAGGGTGGTTCAGCCTGAGAGACTGGCACAGTTTGGTTATTTATTAAACGATAAATTAAACTAATGAGCACGAATCAGCGAATAGCATACACGTAGACAGATAGATAATAGAGACTACAAGAAGACCTGTCCTGATAATTAAGTAGCTTGTCATTTGTTTTATTGCTAGTTTTATATGTAGTGTATATTAGTTAAACCTTTCTCGTTGGTTTCATTATATCGGCGAGTAAACCCTTAATGATTACTTATGACTATCCTATTTATCCAAAGACATCAGATTAAATAGGCGAGGAAAGGGTATGGCAGCCCAAGCAGTGCTCAGCTAGACACAGAGGTTATCAATGCACTAATATAAATTCACCAAAGACATCAAACATATAAACTTTAATTGATGGGAAAGCAATTTTAAGGCGGGCATATGATTTTCCGCAGTCACATACTACCGGCCATCAATCCTAATGAATTAAAGCGTACTATTACAATAAAACAAAACTACTTAATGAATTGAATACATGCAGGACCTTCTTACAGCTCTAATATCTTCGTTTGGGGTGTGTCTTGTGTTGCTTGTTCGTCTGAATTTGACTCTTTAGGGTTATGGTGCACACCAAATTCGTCTAGGTCTTGGGGTATTTATAGTTTCTGTCTGAGGGTTCGATGCGGCGCATTGAGTAAGTAGATGCGGCGCATTGACTTAACTTCGCGTGGGGTCCAAAATTAATATATTCTGGAATATTCGTACACCGCCTTTAGATGCGGTGTAACTTAATTCTTGTATGCGGCGTATGTCCTTCAGTTGTCTTGGATTGTTTCTGGTGAAGTCTTGATAGTGATACGCCGTATGTCAATTGTATAATGCGGCGTATCTGGAGTAGAACGAGCTTGATCTTCTTCTTTGACCAAAGTTTCATACGCGGCGCATGGTATAATTCCATGCGGCGCATTCTTCAAAGTTAGGCAATGGTCTCCGAATTCATCTAAGTATGATATTGCGGCATATCTGTTGAGTGAGATACGGCGCATCTTCTGGATTTCAGTAGACTTTTGACATCTTACTCATTTTGCTCCATAATTAGTCCAAAATTGCCAAGTTTCACCTATTACCTGTTTTTACTAGAGAATCACTAAAGTAAACATTAAAGCACCGATTCTCATACATAATGAAGTAAAACAAGTTAAATAAATAGGATAAATGATGATGATAAAATGTACTTATTTGAGTTCATCAAATATCATCCCACTTGAACTTTACTTGTCCCCAAGTAAACCTTAGATTTAATCTTATGAAAATGTATCCTAAAAGGTATTAGGATTTATTTTTAATAATTAAGCACGTATTCGTTTCATCATAATCACACAACCAACTACTTAACGAAGTAGAAACAAAATAATTTTTCAATATAAAAACAATTCTAAATCGTTTAGTTGCTAGTTGTGACGAATATTCTATCATAAGCTTGACAAGTATACGCATCTCCTCCACTAAAGCCAAGGAGTAACAAGTCTAAAGTGGTAAAAAGGGTTTTGAGGCTTAAGGGTTGAACGTAGCTTCGTTTAAACATCTCCTACACAAACTTAGCAGATCGCTGGCACGAGTCCTCGACGCTTCAACTAACGGATGGTCACTAGTGCACTTCTTGGATCGCTGGCGCGGTATTTGAATAACGGATGGTCACCAAGTCACACACTAGATCGCTGGCACGATAGTTGATTAATCTAAAACTGGGATGGTCACTACCTTATTCATACATTTAATATTCTTACTTAGCCACCACCATATCCGGATGCTCGAAAGCTAACAACAAATATAATGATACGGTTGGGTAGGGATAACATTTAGGATATAAATTGGTGTAAAATGAAAAAATAAACAAAACGAATAGATTAAAATCCTAAGTGTGGTTAATTACTTTCCCAACCATCCCATGAATAAGACTCATATCATTGAATAACTCACGCTTTTGACTTATGTAACTCACGCTTTAGGTAGACACGAATTATACTCAATAAAATCTTAAACAAAGAATAACCTTAGTTGGCGTTCCCGTAATGGCCAACTCCCATTCAATTCATAAATATAATATACAACAACAAATAGTGGTGATATCTCCCACTTTACAAAACTTTACATAAGTTGGTCAAAACAAACTTCCAACTTCTTCTCTTTCTTTTTCTTTTCTATTTTTTCTTTTTTTTAACTATATAAAATTTCACAATGATTTTTCCGGATAATTTTTCCATACTTTTCATAACTTTCAGAAATAACCCGTAATAGTGAAAGTAGTAAACACACGAAAAATAAACTAAAAATATACAATATGTACTTTCACTCTAATTGCATTGTGCAATTTCCCGACCTAAACAAAGATAATGAATTACGCACGCGAACACAGGTAATGTAAGGAAACACACTTTGCCTAAAGTAACTAACCACGGATTTCAATCTACAGGGTAGGCTAAGGTGTAAGGGTGTAACGAAACATTTTAACAAAGGTGTAAGAAAGGAATGGCTCTGAGGGTTTTTCTAGGGGTATCTTACTCTAAAAGTGAGAGTAAACAAAAGGGTTTATACAGGGGTTAACGAACCAGTGTAGTTAGTTAATATCACATAACATATAAAGGCTTTTTGGGTGTAATCCTATAAATTTACCAAGTTAGACAAGTCACTCCAATTATATCGATAATACTCATTATGCTGGTCTCGAATAGTATACAAGCCAAGTTCTAAAGTTTACAAGTCACCAACACACTAAAGTTTTTGATTTTAGGCAAAAAATAAGGTTATGTGTGCGGCTATGTAATTTAGACTTAAACAAAAACATGCTAAAAAATTTTGAATTTTGATATATTAAGTGCATTTTAAGCATATTTTGAAAAAGTTTGGACAAGTAGGCGTTCTAATTCTCCATCCCCCCAATTAAGTTAAACAACGTCCTCGTTGTTTGTGTTAAAGGTTAAAAACTGGAAAATAAAAGAATTAGAACAGAAAAACTTCCCTGATATTTGCTCGTAATGATCCTCCATTATGTGTTTACGAGCAAAAATCAACTTTCTTGTGGATGAGAACGTTTAAGCTTCATAAATGATGTTTCCACAAAAAGTTCAGGAATCTATAATACCACCTAGACTTTAACACACCTGAGTTAAGAAGGTTCAAACTTGCATAATACATTAGTAGTTAGTGAAAATAAAACCTAAAAAATTAAAACTGTAAATCATCAGGTCAGTCGATACGCCGTATCTTATGGAAGAAGATGCGCCGTATCGAGCCTGGAATTAATATGAATCAGAATAAAAGATCCATCGCATCCTTAACCAGGGATGCGCCGCATTAAATAAGCTGACAGAATGTTTTGAAGTCTGAAAATAAAAAAAATGCAGAAAAATAAAATAAAATAAGATATGACCAGTGCAGATGATACGCCGCATTCCATGAGGGAGATGCGCCGTATCTTATGTAGGTCTGACAGACTCGACTCAGAACAGAAAATAGATAAAAATTCCGGGTTGTCACCCGGTCAGCACTTGTCTTTATTCCAGAGTCTTCAAGTTAGACTCACGTTCAGCTCCTATTTTCTATCATCGATTCCTAAATGCCACTTCATGATGTATTTGCTCATTAGCTCATCTCATATATATTCAGGTCCTAATTTCAACACTCCTTTGTAGAATCCCTTCATCTTTTGATATGGATATATGATCCCATTCCGTTTGTCCTTGTCATCTACATAAACAGATGGTGAAAATTTATAGCAATGTTTGTTAGTGGCATGTCTAAAACTTGGGTGAGTGCGAGGCATCATGAAAGTGATAATATCTGTTCCACTTTGAAAGGCGATTCTTCCTTCAAATCGTTTGGCATTAATAGTGATCTCCTTACAAAATGGTTTGCCAACAATCACATCACCCATCTCTTTATCACGATAGGCGTCCATGTTTTCTATAACTGCAAAGTCTGTGACAATAACAAATGTTCCAACAAAAATAGACACTTTCATAAAAGTTCCAACAACATTTTTTCCTTTATTAACTTTACAAAACTTTACATAAGTTGGTCAAAACAAACTTCCAACTTCTTCTCTTTCTTTTTCTTTTCTATTTTTTCTTTTTTTTTAACTGTATAAAATTTCACAGTGATTTTTCCGGATAATTTTTCCATACTTTTCATAACTTTCAGAAATAACTGTAATAGTGAAAGTAGTAAACACACGAAAAATAAACTAAAAATATACAATATGTACTTTCACTCTAATTGCATTGTGCAATTTCCCGACCTAACCAAAGATAATGAATTACGCACGCGAACACAGGTAATGTAAGGAAACACACTTTGCCTAAAGTAACTAACCACAGATTTCAATCTACAGGGTAGGCTAAGGTGTAAGGATGTAACGAAACATTTTAACAAAGGTGTAAGAAAGGAATGGCTCTGAGGGTTTTTCTAGGGGTATCTTACTCTAAAAGTGAGAGTAAACAAAAGGGTTTATACAGGGGTTAACGAACCAGTGTAGTTAGTTAATATCACATAACCTATAAAGGCTTTTTGGGTGTAATCCTATAAATTTACCAAGTTAGACAAGTCACTCCAATTATATCGATAATAATCATTATGCTGGTCTCGAATAGTATACAAGCCAAGTTCTAAAGTTTACAAGTCACCAGCACACTAAAGTTTTTGATTTTAGGCAAAAAAATAAGGTTATGTGTGCGGCTATGTAATTTAGACTTAAACAAAAACATGCTAAAAAATTTTGAATTTTGATATATTAAGTGCATTTTAAGCATATTTTGAAAAAGTTTGGAGAAGTAGGCATTCTAATTCTCCATCCCCCCAATTAAGTTAAACAACGTCCTCGTTGTTTGTGTTAAGGGTTAAAAACTGGAAAATAAAAGAATTAGAACAGAAAAACATCCCTGATATTTGCTCGTAATGATCCTCCATTATGTGTTTACGAGCAAAAATCAACTTTCTTGTGGATGAGAACGTTTAAGCTTCATAAATGATGTTTCCACAAAAAGTTCAGGAATCTATAATACCACCTAGACTTTAACACACCTGAGTTAAGAAGGTTCAAACTTGCATAATACATTAGTAGTTAGTGAAAATAAAACCTAAAAAGTTAAAACTGTAAATCATCAGGTCAGTCGATACGCCGTATCTTATGGAAGAAGATGCGCCATATCGAGCCTGGAATTAATACGAATCAGAATAAAAGATCCATCGCATCCTTAACCAGGGATGCGCCGCATTAAATAAGCTGACAAAATGTTTTGAAGTCTGAAAATAAAAAAAATGCAGAAAAATAAAATAAAATAAGATATGACCAGTGCAGATGATACGCCGCATTCCATGAGGGAGATGCACCGTATCTTCTGTAGGTCTGACAGACTCGACTCAGAACAGAAAATAGATAAAAGTTCCGGGTTGTCACCCGGTCAGCACTTGTCTTTATTCCAGAGTCTTCAAGTTAGACTCACGTTCAGCTCCTATTTTCCATCATCGATTCCTAAATGCCACTTCATGATGTATTTGCTCATTAGCTCATCTCATATATATTCAGGTCCTAATTTCAACACTCCTTTGTAGAATCCCTTCATCTTTTGATATGGATATATGATCCCATTCCGTTTGTCCTTGTCATCTACATAAACAGATGGTGAAAATTTATAGCAATGTTTGTTAGTGGCATGTCTAAAACTTAGGTGAGTGCGAGGCATCATGAAAGTGATAATATCTCTTCCACTTTGAAAGGCGATTCTTCCTTCAAATCGTTTGGCATTAATAGTGATCTCCTTACAAAATGGTTTGCCAACAATCACATCACCCATCTCTTTATCACGATAGGCATCCATGTTTTCTATAACTGCAAAGTCTGTGACAATAACAAATGTTCCAACAAAAATAGGCACTTTCATAAAAGTTCCAACAACATTTTTTCCTTTATATTCAACCTTCTTTTTCATGATAGAATTATAAAAGGTTTTTGACATTACGTTTATTGGTAAAATAGGGAAGAAATTGGCGCTAACTTGTTTGTAGCCTATCATGCAAGGAAATTGTAAATTGTAAGCACAATCCACATGGATCCTCCTACCATAGTCACAAAAACTAGGATACCCCTCAAATTCATTATAATCTCTAGTGTTTATAACATTAATACTAGGGTTATCCATAATTTCAGTTTTATTTGGTTCATCATCTTCCATAAATCTATCGTTGAATACTAATGGCGTCTTAAGATCGTTTAATTCAATATAATCTCCATCATAGCATTCAAGTGATTTGTTTCGCACTAAGATTTCTCCCATAAATTTAGCTTCCAGGTTGAGGTCTATATCTTCTCTTAATCCTAGCATATAAACGCCTCTAATTATGCTTCTAACTGGATTTTCGCATTTATAAACTAGTTTGTTATTCCCTACTTTTAATGATATTTTTCTTTTAAACACATTAATCTTAGCATGGGTCGTAGACAAGAAAGGTCTTCCAATGATTAAGGGAATCTTAACATCCTCGGGCATATCTAGTATTATAAAGTCTACGGGGAACACAAATCTCTCAACCTTAACTAGCACGTTTGCAGCAATCCCCTCAGGTCGTTTTACCGTTTTATCAGCCAATTCAATAAGCAGCTTAGTTGCTGCTAATTTTCCTAAGCCTAGGGTAGTGAATGTCTTAAAGGGCATAACACTAACACTAGCTCCTAAGTCAGCTAATGCATTATTAAAAGACATATTATTAATTGAACAAGGTAAAGTAAAACTCCCTGGGTCTTTTTCTTTATGAGGCAAGGCATGTAGATCAGTTGCAGGGTTCTCTTCTTTCATTGCAGCCTTGATCTCTTCTTCAATCCTTGACTTCTCCTTGAGTAGTCTTCTAACGCTAATTGAAGAGTTAAAGAAATATTGGGGCTTTAAAACATCACCATTCTTCAATCTTCCAGGAAAAGGTATGTTAGGCACGACTTCTTCATTAGTGGTTATGGCCTTGACATGATCTGTTGGATTGGTTTCAGTTGAGCTAGGTAGCCTTCCATATCCCCTTTCTTGAAGAACCTTACCCATTTGACCTATTTGTTGTTCCAATGCTTTGATCGAAGCTCCTTGGTTTCTTGTCATAGTGTCTGTTGAGGCTCGGATTTCTTTGATCATAGCAGTGTTCTCTTCATGTCTTTTAGCAGCATCGGCCATAATTTGCTTTAGACTATCATCTAAAGTCTGCCTTCTCTCTTTATATATGGGATTTCCATTGTACTTTTGATAGTACCCCGGAGCAGCTTCCCTAAACTTTCCTGAAGGTTGGAATGGTTGTCCAAATTGTGTGTAGTATGCTTCTTCAAAAGTCTCACTTTCATTCTTTGTAGGGAAATCCTTAGTGTAGTGAGGTCCTTCGCATTTTTCACATCCAACTTGGGTAGCATACACTTTTTCATCTCTTTTCTTCATCTCTCTACTAATTTTATCCAATTAAGCTTGAATTGCAGCAAACCCGTCAAAATTAGTGCTGCTCTTAGATCTAGTAGAGGTCCCGTCGTGCCATTTTTGAGAATGATCAGCAGCTTCTTGGATAGCTTTTCTAGCATTGGCTGCACTCATTTGCGGTACAGCTCCCTTAGCATCCAAGATTTGTCTAGTAGGCACGTCCAATCCTTGATAAAATAGTATTATCTCCTGCATTGTGGTCAGATAGTGTTGAGGACATCTCGCCAATAAATCTTTAAAACGGTCCCAAGCCTGATAGAGAGTTTCATCGGGCTCTTGCTTGAAATTGTTGATAGCCTCCATCTTTTTAGCAGTCTTAGCAGGTGGACAATATCTTTTCAGGAATTTGCTCTTCAGATCTTCCCATGTTGTGATCGAACTGGCAGGTTCATTCTTTAGCCACTTATTAGCAGCTCCTTTAAGCGAAATTGGGAAGATACGAAGCATAAGTTGGTCATCAGAAACTCCCTCTATAGTAAACAAATCTGCGATCTTGAGGACTTTATCCACATGTTCATTAGCATCTTCATTTTCTGTCCCACTGAAAGCATTTTCTTTTAGCTCCTTGAGAAACTGACCCTTCAATTCAAACTTTGACTTGTCGTCAAACTTCGGTCTGGCAACTCCTGAACTGTAGTCTGTACGGGTTTTGTTCATGTATTCCTCCATGGTAGTTTTCTCCGTCATTGTTTATGTTCCTTCTTTCTCCTCTGGTTCAGAAAAATAATCAAGCTCGAACGAACTTGAAATTTCAAAGCCTTTTGTGCTGAAAAGCCTCCTTAGTGAATGTAAAGCTCGTTCAGGATCTTCAAAAGGTGTAATTAAGTTCTTAGTTGAACTTCTGGTCATGCACTTCCTGAAATCATCACAAAAGCATCAGTAGGATATGTTCAAGAAAGTATTATATCAGAGAATTAACAACGAAAACGGAATACGAAAAATAAAAGTTGCTGATATCTGCAGTCGATGTGCCGTATCCTTGAAAAAGGATACGCCATATCTTATTACGTTAAAATTAAATCAGACTTTTATTTAGAAAATAGATACGCCGCTTTTGAATTAGAATGCGCCGTACCTGTCAATTATCAAAAATCAGTTATATTTATAAAAATTAAATGTGCCGCATAAGCAGAAGCTAATGCGCCGTATTTTTGTTACGTTTCAAAATACAAGATTTTTGATTGAGTAAATGCGCCATATCAATGAAAATCGATGCGTCGCTTCTGTTTAATAATTCGAAAACTGTTTTTAATTTAAATATTAAATACGCCGTATCTGTTAAAACAGATGCGTCGCATGGCATTAGGGTTTCGAAAAATTTCTTATTAAAAACAGAATACGCCGTATCTTAAGGAAAGATGCGTCGTACTCGAGTTATTAAACGCGTTGTATTTTATAAAATTAAAACGCAATACGCCGTATCTAGGAAACAGATGCGCCGTATCGTTTGTATCAGCACAATACAACGACAGCAGTTAGTACAAAGAGAGAAAAATAAAATAAAAATAAAAATAAAAATAAAAATACAGAAAATAAAAGCACACAAAAACAGTAAATATGCAAATTATACAATGAATACAAACTATCTAATATGCAACAAGTTAGTGGTTAGTGTTTAAAAACCTAATAAAAAGAAAAACCTAATTAAAATACTAATCAATTTAACAGATGATAACAATTCACTCCTCGGCAACGGCGCCAAAAACTTGATGCGCGTGATGTGTCGTTGCGGTTTGGCAGTATTAATGCCTACTCAAGTTTTAAATTTATATTTAGCCGACTTATCAATAACACACACACTTAACGAGCAGTGTACCCGGTCAGTTTGTATATAATGGTAAGTAGAGTGTCGATCACTAAGAGAGGAACGTATTATCTAGTTATCCTAATCAGTATTTTAATATCATAAGTTAGTTTTACAGTCTAATCTAACGCAAGGGGGGTTCAGCCTGAGAGACTGGCACAGTTAGGTTATTTATTAAACAGTAAATTAAATTAATGAGCACGAATCAGCGAATAGCATACACGTACACAGATAGATAATAGAGACTACAAGAAGACCTGTCCTGATAATTAAGTAGCTTGTCACTTGTTTTATTGCTAGTTTTATATGTAGTGTATATTAGTTAAACCTTTCTCGTTGGTTTCATTATATCGGCGAGTAAACCCTTAATAATTACTTATGACTATCCTATTTATCCAAAGACATCGGATTAAATAGGCGAGGAAGGGGTATGGCAGCCCAAGCAGTGCTCAGCTAGACACAGAGGTTATCAATGCACTAATATAAATTCACCAAAGATATCAAACATATAAACTTTAATTGATGGGGAAGCAATTTTAAAGCATGCATATGATTTTCCGCAGTCACATACTACCGGCCATCAATCCTGATGAATTAAAGCGTACTATTACAATAAAACAAAACTACTTAATGAATTGAATGCATGCAGGACCTTCTTATAGCTCTAATATCTTCGTTTGGGGTGTGTCTTGTGTTGGTTGTTCGTCTGAATTCGACTCCTTAGGGTTATGGTGCACACCAAATTCGTCTAGGTCTTGCGGTATTTATAGTTTCTGTCTGAGGGTTCGATGTGGCGCATTGAGTAAGTAGATGCGGCGCATTGACTTAACTTCGCGTGGGGTCCAAGATTAATATATTCTGGAATATTCGTACACCGCCTTTAGATGCGGCGTAACTTAATTCTTGTATGCGGCGTGTGTCCTTCAGTTGTCTTGGATTGTTTCTGGTGAAGTCTTGATAGTGATACGCCATATGTCAATTGTATAATGCGGCATATCTAGAGTAGAACGAGCTTGATCTTCTTCTTTGACCAAAGTTTCATACGCGGCGCATGGTATAATTCCATGCGGCGTATTCTTCAAAGTCAGGCAATGGTCTTCGAATTCATCTAAGTATGATATTGTGGCGTATCTGTTGAGTTTGATACGGCGCATCTTCTGGATTTCAGTAGACTTTTGACATCTTGCTCATTTTGCTCCATAATTAGTCCAAAATCGCCAAGTTTCACCTATTACCTGTTTTTACCTGAGAATCACTAAAGTAAACATTAAAGCACCGATTCTCATACATAATAAAGTAAAACAAGTTAAATAAATAGGATAAATGATGATGATAAAATGTACTTATTTGAGTTCATCACAGGTACAGCAGAATGACTACTATCAGTGGAATGCTGATCGTATAAGCCAGATGCTCCAACACATGCATTTGAGTCACCCCCGCTGGAATGGGCCTGAGTATGTCTATCAGCCCGACATGCCCGACATGGGTACCCAGCATGGGGTTAGCTTCATGCATCCTAGAAGTTCATCTGCAGCTCCTCCCGGCCCTTATGTCTCTACAGCTCAGTTCTTCACACCGATGGAACATGATCATGATCAGGAGTGAAATCTCCTTGTGTTAAACACTTATCTCTTGCCAACTATTTGAAACAATTTACTTTGGGTCTGTAAAAAGTAGGATAATACTTGCTACTAACAATATTATTATGGTATTAGGAATGGTCACCTGCAGGTTTTATGCTATGGAATATTGTTACAGACTGTGGCTACGGCGCTGCAAGTCTTTGACCTACGCCGTAGCAACCCTGGTGAGATGAGAGAACCTTCTGTCCAAATTTGGGAGCTACGGTGTATCTAGGTCCACAGACCTACGCCGTAGCTAGTACCCAGTTGATGAATTTAATTGAGGGACTTCCGAGAGCGCGAGCGTGAGGGGAGTTTTTCTTTTTCATTTCTTTTCTATTTTTCTATTTCTATTTTGTACAAAAGGGACTTTGCACAAACTAAGTGGGGGGATAGGAATAGAATACGAAATGATTTACTACTTAAAACGTTACTTATCCTCATTTTCTAGTTTTTAAAAATATATAAACTGCCATTTTAAAAATTTTGACACATATCCTACAAAACAAGAATAAATTTAATTCCGAGCACACTATAACCCTTGATTACATGGTGAGATCTAACCTTTCTGTTTCCAATTATTTTACCCCAAATCCACCAAAATTGAGTGTGCCGGTAGTATTGTAGACTTTAGAACTTGGCTTTTACATCATTTCGAGACCATAAACGAGTAATGTGTTTTTATAATACATTTGGGAGAAACTTTTTGAGAAAACAATATTTAAGATTATCACCCATATAAAACTTTACATCTTTACCTTTCAATTAGTCGCATTGACTTTTCGACCACCACACTTATACCCTTGTTTGCACTCATTTTTAGTGCAAGATACCCCTAGTTACACCCTATTGAGCCATTCCTTTTCATTTTTTACCCAATTAATGAAATTTCATTACACCCTTACCAACTGTGTAATCTTATGCTTTTGATCGAAGAACCGCCTTTTGGCTAAATGTCATGAGTTGCCTAGTTCAAGAATCAAGAGGAAAAGTTATGATCGAAGACCCCCCAATGTTCTCCACCTAAGTTAATCTCAAGTGGGGGGGATGATGTTATCAGTCTATCATTGTATATTAAAAAAAATGTGAATTTCAGTATGTAGATAGTAGAAATAAAACGTGCGAATCATAAGCACTAATAAGATAACTTATCAAGGAAGACATAGCTCCTTGTGTTTGAAGAAATGTCCAAAGAAAAAGTGTGTCCTTTGGCACACATACGAGTATTGGCATTTTCTGGCAAAAGGGCAATTGGTGACTACTCGGTTGAAAGATAAGATTATTTTCCCTTTGCACCTACAATTATCCAACACTATATCCTACCCTTTTAAGTTGTGAAGTATGCTTAGGTGAGGGATTCGAGCAGTCAGTGGTGTCTTGCCCGGTGTTTCGGTCATGTACCATTGCCTTTGTCGCCCTTGCCGTGGTATATTAGTAACAACTCTACACCCTTAACCTTACAATCATTCACCCAATATTGTTTCACAAACTGTTTCAACCTTAGCTCTAGTGGTGGAGTTTTGTGTAAATGCCAAGCTTATGATAGGATACATGCTATGACTGAGCATTCATGAGAGCACCCCAAAATTGAACACTTAGAATAGGGAGAGTAAGAGTGAATTCCTTCCCTTCTTTTCGTGAGGTGTTCGGCTTAACTTTATTCTAGCAGTTTTACTAATTTAAATTCGTATCTTCTACGTGACGAGGAAGATACCCTTTTATTATTAATACGGTCTACTTGAGGACAAGTAGAGTTTAAGTGGGGGGATATTTGATAACGTCAAATATACCCATGATTCTTAGTGTCAATTTCCCCCGTTATTGCATCATTATACGATTAAGTACCTTCATTTATGCTCTTATTCGTTTATATTTCATTTCAGGACAAGAGAAGAGCAAATGAATGTTTATGATGATTTATTGGCATGACCCCACTAAAGACTGGAAATTACTCTCAAAGTTATAATGAAGACACAAATACTGCTGTCTAGTTAAGTGATGAGACTACACCGTTAGATGATTGATACTTCCAGTTAATGAAGACTACGCCGTAGCATGCAAACTAGCTACGGCATAATAGTGAAAACTACAAAGCTACGCCGTAGTTAGTAAGTGGACTACGGCGTAATGATGAAGATAATAGCTCTACGCCCGTAACAAGCCATTGAGTTACGGCGTAGGAGATATTTTATGAAGACTACGACGTAGCACTCCAACAAGCTACGCCTTAGAGGTTATGAACAAAGACTACGGCGTAGTCCTACAATACAACTACGCCATAGCCTTGACGGGCACTAAAAATACCAAAGGAAATCCATCCATTCAACAAGCTCCCCTTTCCCAAACCTTCACTAGGGTTTGGGGAGAACGACCGAGAAGAAGAATGAAGAGCAAGAAGACTAGAGAGATAGCGTCCAATTAGACAAGGAGCATCCTAGTCTAATACATGTTCGAATTCTATTATGTTTTACATTCCATGAATTCTTTCTATTAAGATTTGGCTCAGTTTATCATTTATATTTATCTATGTAGAAGTTTTCTTTGCTTGTTTGCAAACCTTTCGTTTTGGTAGTATTGAAGCTTGGTAGTATCTACGAGTCTAGGTGAATTAACCCTAAGACCCTAGACGAGTAGGTTGTGGGGATTGGTAAGAATTGGCCATAGTACTACCTTTCCTTATGTGCGAATTAANTACATTCCATGAATTCTTTCTATTAAGATTTGGTTCAGTTTATCATTTATATTTATCTATGTAGAAGTTTTCTTTGCTTGTTTGCAAACCTTTCGTTTTGGTAGTATTGAAGCTTGGTAGTATCTACGAGTCTAGGTGAATTAACCCTAGGACCCTAGACGAGTAGGTTGTGGGGATTGGTAAGAATTGGCCATAGTACTACCTTTCCTTATGTGCGAATTAACCCTAGGACCACCTACCAATTGGATATGCTTAAGAAGCTAGAGGGAATCTAAGATCTAACCATGCCGGGTTCCACTAGAACAAGTCTATTAAACATGGTACTTAATGACTCTTGCATCTTCGTAGGTTCACGCCGACCGATGAACTCTCGTCTTTACAATAGGCGGGAATATGACAAGGTGCAAGATAGGGTGGACGATTTGACCATTTGATTCTTGTCGACTTTTACCCACTACGTAGAATGTTAGAATATGAATGTTGCTTAACGTTAATACCTTAATGACCTATCCCTAGCTCTCTTACCTTTATTTCCTATTCTGTTTATTTATGCTTGATTACTATTTACTTTATTCAACTAATACCCCTTTTTAGTATCTATCTTATTTCGCCAGAACAACAGCGCTTGGGACGACGTTCGGATTTATCTAAAGGCATACTACACATGATCTGGTACACTGCCCGTTAGTATGTGTTAATCCTTATAGCTCCAAGTTTATAAATGTAAAACAGGATGAATATAACGCATCACGTGTTTTAAGAAAACTAAGTATAGGTAAACTATAACTTCTATAACTACTTGTTTTTATATCTTACAAAGTGAAAACCTAACAAGTACCTGTACATAACTAAGTTATCTATAACTAAACTACCTATAAAACTATACTACCTAAATCTAAAACCTTAGTTTGATTCTTTGTTATTCTTAAGTTCCTGGATTGCTTCTAACATATCCCTTATATCAGATTTATGAGTATCCCTAATATCCTCGATGATCATTTTATTTGTTTCTATAGTGGAAAGTCTAACATGTGCCGTAACTACTTCGTCAGAGTGTCCCTCATACTTTGTTTGTAACCTAAAGATTTGACTGCGAGTTTTCTCTAGTTCGTTTTCTAGCCTAGTATAATCTTTTTGAATTATAATTCTACCTTTTCCTAAATCACTAATCTATTTTCTACTTCCTTGATACGTCAGATGCGTGGATTGCGTCTACGCAAAAGGTTTTACTTCTCAAGGGATCTTGAGAAGCTTGCAATCCCCACCAGGCAATGTACCTGACCGATGTAGTATAGTGTAGTGGCAAGTACCGGTGGATTGATCGTTCTACTTGGGGAATAGTGTTCATTAGGATTGAAATGGATTAAACTAGGTCTAGATGTGAGGCAAGTGAAAATCTCGGGTATTGGAAGAGTGGGCAAAATTAGTTTCTAGTCAACTAACCCAAATAACTACAAATGCAAGAAAAATAAAATAACAAGAAAGTAAATGTGAGAGACTTCTAATATGGAGACAAACGTGTTTACTTAGGTTTCCTTACTCCCTAGTTATCTTTTATTAATTGATAGGTTTGCTACAATTGCATGGATGCCGGGTTTTAGTCTTTTATTAACATTCGTGGGAGCGTGTACAATCTTCCCCAACTCTATAAGCTCTTATCTCCTCCTACAACGACGCGTAAAGCGCCCATATCATAGGGTAAACAGTGGCTTATGCATTAAGTTTAACCAATTAGCCGTAGTACACATCCGACTCATGTTTCTTAAGACGTTCAAGCATGTTACCATTTGGAGTATTGCCAGTTTTCTTAAGCCTAACATCGATAAACATCCACCCACAACAATTAATAGGAAACCAACCAATGAATAGTCAATAACTAGGTTTCATTAAACCTAAGCAAACACAAATAAACCTAGCCTAGCATGTTAAAGGAAAGAAAAGCATACGATATAATCAAACAACACATAGACATATTGAATGATTAAAGGATAACTTATCTTCAATTAAACATGGAAGAAAAGAGGGTTTAAAACCTCAAAATAGCTGCAAAAGTCGACTAGGGTTCGTACCCTAAGTTCCTACCAAAAGTCCTCTCTTAATGAATGACAAAACGAAAAATATATATAGATTTACACTGGTGACGGTGTTACCTTATGGTTCTGACGCCGTCACCTCGCCGTGATTAGGGTTTCTTGATTGCCTAGATCCACTTCTGACGCCGTCTAGTTAAAATAGGTTCTGGGCCGTCGCTCTTTGTCTTATAACGTGACGGCCTTGGTGAAATTACACGTGAAGCCGTCACGTGTAAATGTCTTGAAAACTTTCTGGCCCGTCAAATGTAAAATTATCCACCTCTTCTTCAATGAGTGACGGTGTCACCTTGTAGAGCTTGACGCCGTCAGGTACTGTTTCCAGCTTGGATTATTGACTTTGTCGTTTTCTAACGTCGAAAATGCTTCCTTTTCCAAAATTCCTCTTCAAAGTACCTAAATTCACAAAAGAAACGATTTAAGGCAATATTTGATCATATATTCACGACTTAGGGCTTAAATGACCCCTTAAAATCGTGACACTTTTCGTCTCATCAACGTCCTAAGGACAACTTATCTAGATGACTAAGTATATCCTCAATTTGTTCCTCATGCCTTTCTAAAGGCGTTTTATAAGAACTATTTCCTATTTCAAACCTAGGGGGAGGCGAGGGTGGTATAATAAGTAATTTCTTACAGGGAGGGGAAGCTACTTCGGGAACATAACAATCTTGACTATTAAAGTGGGGTATGGATGGAGTAGGGGTTAAAGTAGGTACAGTAGGGATATCACCACCATTGGCTTGCATATAACCATAATATGCTTGCATATAGGGATCATTCAGGGAAAGTTCTAAACCTAAGTTAGTTAAGATTTTCTGGGCTAATTCTTCTGGAGAATTAGAACCAGCCGGGGCATACTCATAACTATCCGATGAAGTATCCTCATCATCGGTATCCAACACGATGATAGGATTGTTAAAGGATGACATATCTAACTGTAATACCCGGAAAAAGTATCTTAGCATATCCTTAAGCTAGATTATACCCTAAAGGCAATAGCAATAGTGGGGAATCTAACTTAAAGGAAATAGTGAGGAATCTACCCTAAAGGCAATTCGGGGAGTCTAACCGATAGGCAAGTCAGGAATCTAGTCTAAAGGCAAGTCGGGAATTCTAAAGGCAAGTTCGGGGATTCTAGTGGCACGGAGGACTTTTTAGAAAGAGTGGTTATAGTTTAGGAAAATCCTTTTGTTCTCTATAACCAAAGCTCTGGTACCAATCTGTAACACCCCCATTTTTCATAGATCACAACGGATTTAGAGTTGAGGTATTACTTCATAGAAACAAAGACAAGATAATAGAAAACGACTCGAAAAGAGACGTTTTTGAAAAAGGTGTTATCATTCATTTATTCATCAGAGTTTTTACAGTAAAAGATATACTTTTACCAAAAGAGAGGTCCCTAAGATACGTTTTAAGTCAAAAACTGATGAATGATAACTATTATGGACGTCCTCATGTCAGTTCTTCTCCGTGCCAGGGTTCCTAAAGAGCTCAATTACCTAGGATAACATGCTTAAAAGTCAACACTAGAGTTGAGTGAGAGTCATAGGTTTAAGTAAATAGAGAATGAATATAAGTTCCACAGGGTTCAGCTTAAACCCTATGTGTGGAAAAGTTTAGTGATAACAGGTATATTGCACTAAGCTCGTGAACCACACGTTAACAGTCTGGGTCATGGGGTCTGCAGACCAAACCATGAGGGGAAAGGAAGGATAACTTGCCAAAGTTAACCCTTCAGAAGGTTCAAATATAATACTTATTGATACCCTCCAGTGAGGGGTAGTATCAACGAGAGTTGTCAAACTCCAATAGATCTATCAATTATATTCGCGTTCACTCGCAAGTGATTAGATTCATGAATTTGGTTATATAATGGTGGCAGATAGTTTACTCATGCAACAACCAAAGAAAAAGACTTGTATTTGGTTTAAAGCATGCATCCCCCTCACAGGTTTGTAAAGCATTTAAAAGAGTGAGGCTATGAAAACTCACCTGAGTCTAAGGTATGTAGGGTAAGGGTTTAGACAGCTCACTCACGTAACCTGGGGGTAGTGTAGGTGTGTGTATGTCAATTCCTAGTTTAGGTTTTCAAGTTTTTCAAGTAATTACTCTTAGGGTTTCTAGATATAACATAACACCGTTCAGGCCATCATAATCCAGAAATATATACTCTTCACATGAAGTTCCCTAGTATTGTATTATGTTACTAAACATAATACCATTCGGGCCATCATAATTTAGAAGTACATATTCCTCACATGAAGTTCCCTAGTATTGTGTCATGTTGTTATTAAAGTTTAGTTATAACATAACACCGTTCGGGCCATCATAATTCAGAGGTCATGCAATAATCGTTTGAGGAGCCAGGGCACTTTAAATCGTAAACCCAGCAATCTCGTCAAAACGAAATATCCACATGATACCCCTCACATGAATCTCCCTAGTTTAGTGTTATACTTCTAACTTTAAATAGGTTATTATATTTATATGAAAATAGTCCGTTTATACCCTTCAAGTTTGCACATTTACACTTTCTACCCTAAACTTATAAACTTATAACATTTAAGCATATAACTTTCTATCTTTTACACAATTAGTCCCTATACTTATATATTTTAGAGAAATGATAGAAATGGTCCTTAAACTATAATAACTTTCAATATTTACCCTTTATACCCTTAACTTAACAATATTTGCAAAACTAGTCCTTATAAGTTCATAACTTATTTTACTTTCTATCCTAGGGTTTTAGAACTTTGCAAAAAGAGTCCTTATACTTATAACTTCTAAGAAATGTCAAAAACAGTCCTTGGACTTCATATTTTCAGAAATTTACCATATATACCCTTATGCATGAAAACTATTGCATAACCAGTCCTTTTACTACACAAATTATGTTTTTATGAAAAAAAAAGAGTTTCCTAGCTTATATTTAGCTAATATATACTTAAATAAGTCTCATAATTCAGATTATACCACATAATAAGGCAATTTAGCACATAAACATGTAATTATCTAAAATTAGGGTTTTAAAAAGAAAACTCCTAAATGAAATTGATGAAGGCTTATCTAAAGGTTCTAAGGCGTATCCTAGGAGTCCTATATCATTACTAAGGCTACTAGGATCAAAGTTGAGGCTTACCTAGGTCGTGGGAGACTTAACAAGAACTAGGGTTTTCTCGGTTAGCGATGGGACTCTACAAGGATCAAGGCTATACTATACTACTTCTAGGGCTTCTAGGGATTTAGTACTATAGAATTTTATAAGGTAAAGAATAGAGGGAGGTGTGGAATGAAATGGTGAGGGATTGCTCGCTATTTATAAGGTCCGTTTGTGTAGCGAGCAAGAAAAGGAAGCAAGAGGTGTCGAGGGGGGGGGTGACTATCCTAAGCTACTAGCAGACTAAGGAGACCTAGATTGTGACTAATGGCTGCTATGGGGTAGCTAGGGGGTGCCATAGGCCGGTTATGGCCAAGGTTGAAGATAACGAACAACGTGGTGACAAGGAGGTGATCCACCTCCTTGATTGCTTGATAGGGAGGTGGTAGGGTATGTGCTAGGTTTAGGTAAGGTGCTAAGGTGCTTGGTTGCAAGATTTGAGGTGCTATGGTAGCTTAGTTTAGGTGTTAGGTTTAGTTTTAACCTAGTTTTGTTTTGTGAGAGTTTAGGGTTTAGCCTAGGGTTTAGTGCCTAGATTAGGGTCCTATGAGTGTTTAGCGACTAATGATAAGTCCTAGGAGGCTTATACTAAGTAGTGGTAGCTTATGGTAAAGATTTGGGAAAGTTTAACCTAGTTTCTGGGAAGTTATAACCTAGTTAGGGTTTTGTGCTTATGGGACTTGTACCTAAGTTCTAAGTAGTTTTAATATGATCCAGGGAGTCTAATATGTCCTAAAGTTGCTATTGTAACTTATAACTAAGCCTTGAACACTTTCAAACTAGTTCAGGTAAGCAATTAGGGTTTTAAAGATAACCGTAAACACATAGGTGCAATTAGGGTTGTTTGATAAGCATAATGTACTTGAGTGATAGTTTATTTATTGAAAATGTGTTTGTAACATTGTCTTGACATAATGGGATGTTTACATCAAGTAAACATTGTGGTGGTTGGCATAGGTGGACACGTGAGCTTGTTTAGAGGTTAGTTAGGTCATAGAGATATAGTAAAGCAAAAATTTAGCTCGAGAAATTTCTATAGGCATTTCTAACCTAGATAGTGCTTAGTGAGGGCCTAAGTTAAGTTAGTAAGGCTTTGCTAACCTAGGGGGAAGTTAGTGGGTTGCTACAAACCATGGTAAAATCATGTTAATTCTTCAATTGGGCATGATGAAGATCTGGGACGGCATATCTAATTCATTTTACATATGATACTTTCGTATATGTTATACTCCGTTTATCTTATTCAATATTGTTTATAAATAGGCAAAATGGGAGTTCAAAATGGCTATAATGGGACAAGGCTTTTTCTTTTCAACGGCCACGAAAGCACTCCAAAAGAAGAATTTGTGGATGTGAAGTTGTATAGGATAAGGTCTGCTCATAGTTTAACGGATTATACCTTTCTTTGAATGCCATACCTCTTTTTTTATGTTCAAATAGTTACTTATTTTGATTATTTTCAGGCTGTTTGCTAACAAGGATGAAGCAAAAAGTGAGAATACGGCTTCCCGTATTTCAACTCAGTCCAAACATTCAACTATAGATGAATTTCAGAATAAGTTGCAGGTCAAAAACATTGTGGAGCTTCTTGATGTTGATCAGGTTAACGAATAACCTCTACACAACTTTTATAAAATAGCTTAAATGCTTTAATAACTTGAATATCTATTTACATCATGTTCAGGGTAAGGCAAGTGTAATTATTGGAACAGTAATTGCTATTCATGAGGAGGAGGGCTGGTGGTAACTCGGTTGCAGGAAGTGCAATAAAAAAGTTGTTAAAGAAAGTGAGTTTGTTGATCTCGAGACCGAAACCAAAAACAAGTTTATATATCAAACACCTAATGAGTGGAGATGCACGAAATGCGCTATGATTGTTACCGGCATCAAAACTGAGTAAGTAGTTTTATCAAACTTCCCTTTAAAACAGATATATTAATAGGACATTTAGTTTAATCAAGGACGATATCGTTGTCGCTCTTTAATGAAGAAGTGCAGGAAATGGTTGGTTGGTAGGTCTGCGTACCAGCTTTGTGACAAGTATGGATGCAAGGTAATCTAAATGTTATAACATACGAAGTATTTAAATTGTCTATTTTTTTGGTTAATATAGTTTGATGACCGTCAATACATTATTTTGCAATGTAGAATGCTGAAGACCAAAATTTCCCATCGAAGAGCACTAACTTGGTTGGCAGGAAGTACGCTTTTAAAGTGGCTATTGACGAGGTCAACGCCAAAAAAATCTTGCCAGTCTTCACTGTTCTCCGTCTCACGGACGATGCTGAAATTCTGAAATCTATCATTGTCACGGCAACTCCTGTTAAGGTAATGATTCTCCAACAATTTTTTCTATAACGCATGATCTAAAGTTGAACAACCTCTTTAAGATAAAAATAAAAATATTTTTAAAGATTGCATGAGGGCAAGCAATAGTTAAGTATGGGGGATTTAATAACGCTCTAATTATACATATTTATTCCATCGATTATATATCATTTATCTATTATATTATATAGAATATCACATTATTTGTGCAGAATTGGTACTAATCTGGTTGCAGGATAGAACGAGAGAAGAAAGTCAGAAATACCAATAAAAAGACGATAAAATAACAAATACAAGAAAGGAAGGACTTGGAATGAAAATATACAAGTATGAAAGACCCAAGTACGTCGGTCTTAGGACTGTGTGCGGCATACTTGCTTGGCGGGTAAATGAGATTGAATATACGCAAAGTACGGCGTACTTTCTACGAAGTACGGCGCACTTACCTTGACAGTTACAAAGCAGAGTTATTGTTTGCATTCATTGTGAGGCCGATCACTTGTCCTCATTTACTGAATACAGGAGTTGAATTAGGTCAAGATGAGCCTATAAAAGCAAAAGGACGAAAGCAGAGAAAAGGGGCAACATCCAAAGAGAAGTAGGGAAAGTATACGAAGTGAGATTGGTGAACTCATACCAAGTTTACCATATCGGGGTCGAGGTTGTGATTCTATTGCTGTGACAGAGTGTAGGAGAACGAGCCTAGAGAGTTATCTCTATGAAATCATTTGTTCTTTGGTTGTAATCACTTTGGTACACTTTTCTACTTTGTCGAATTGAATTATGAAGTTTATGAAATTCATGTTGAATGATATGTGTTTTGTTACTACAATAATGGAGTAGTCGTTATTATATTTATTTGGGTGATATAGTTATATGGTTGTTTGCAATGTAATGTACGCTTGCTATTTGATACTATACTTAAGTTTAATTGATGAGATTATGCTTGGATCATTGTTGGATGTTTGATGTATCTCTGTGGTAGAAGTAGGTCGAAAGGGTCTGCCATTTTGGTATTATTTCAAGGTGTTTGTCTATGACAACTTGGTGTTAACCTTCTAGAAATTGGTCGACAAAACATTTATCAACCCATCCATGATCTTGTTTAATGCTTTATCTCATGTCTAACGAACTTGATGAGGAAATTGGCTTATGTATACTTCTTTTATGAACCATTCTTAATGCATTTGATATATTGAGAATCATAGGTCGAAAGGGTTTCTTAATATGTTGGATAGTTATAGGTACGAGTGATAACCATGCACCTCTTGCTTATATATCTTGTTCATGATTGCTTGTTCATCGTTTACATGCTACTTCCATGTTTCTTAGCCTAAATAAACATAGCTTTTAATCATATAAAATAATCAATCTAAATTACTAGTCTTTGGATAAGTGACAATCTAGGGACTTTACTTTAACACAATTGCTAACTTGGCTTTTCTACAATGTCTTGGGACGACCTGGTCTTACCTAAACCTTCGCTATAAACGGGGGTTATACTTTACCCATGTGTTTTATAAATTAAGGAAAATGGTGAAATTAGTATTATAAATTTAAAGCTTTTTAAACACATCAAAGTTTTTGGCGCCGCTGCCGGGGATTGGCATTGATAAAATCGAGTTAGTTAAGTGTTTTGAGACTTTTTACGAACATAGCCGTACAGTTTTCTGGCAAACTGAATCAATTTTTACTTTCTGAGACTGAGTGTACGCCGCACTTCAAAGTTTGTGCGCCGTATAATATGGAAAAATTTTAACTATGCCGGTTTTACTTTCTAAACCGCCATACTTTCTGGAAAAATTCACAATGTTCACTGAGACAAAACCAAACCAAAACAAAAACTTTTTAATGCTTAAATTCAAGGCTGAGATCATGAGAATTGCTTTTTATGTGCTTTTGGTATTTGGATTGATGCATTAGTTAATATGTTATGATTCATCGAAAATACAAAAATATTTGCTTATTTGGTTAATTAGACATTTTCTTGTTTTTCATCGTTTATGCATGATAATAATCTGGACTATAAGGTTAAACGTAATTCTGAGATATTCTAAAAACTACAAAGGAGTCGAAACTAAAAATAGGGGAAGTACGCCGCACTTGTTTTCAAGTACGTTGGTCTTTCCTGGGGAATTTCAAAAGATTAAAACAGAAGTACGCCGCACTTGTTATCAAGTACGTCGCACTTTTATGACCAGAAGTTCACAGAAGACTTTTATATTGTTCATAATGATCAAACCAATTCATTTTTTGATTTCTGAATGTTTACTGATGTTATTGGATTGCAAAATATCATTTAGTTTTGATTGTACTAACATACTAATGGTTTACTTGATGTTATGTTGTCAAATGTTAGAAATGGACCCAAACTCGAGTATTGGACGTATGTGCTTAGAAAAAGGAAATTCTCTTGTTGAGAATGATCAAGTGGAGAGTGAAGGTAATTGGGATGGAGAAGGCACCTGGGACACAGCAGACAGTGGAAAACAAAAGGAGGTGAAAGCTTATACTTTCTTTATAATGGAGAACGAAGATGGAACTTGGGATAGGTACATGACACCTTGTTATGTGGAAGGTGTGAATGCTTTTGATGGGGTTACTGATTTGGATTGTGATAAGCACTATGTTTCTCAAGAGGTGGTGATTGAAAAGAAATGGAAGTACACTAAGCTAGCTAATGGGGACAAAAAGCTTGATAAGAAATTGTTAGTGAATTTAGAAGGAGAAATATATGTGGTTGAATTTTATGTGAATCCGGAAGAGGATGATGTTGAACCTACTGTGATACTTGGTAGAGATTTTCTTAGGCAATCTAAAGCCATTGTGAACCTACAACTTGGCCTAATAACCCTTTGGCCCGAACCACCTGTGTATGATTCGGAGGATGAAGAGCTAGATGCTTTGCTAGCCAATTTCTCAGTTGAAGAACTTCCACCACTTTCACTAAACCCCAATGATTTCCCAAACAATGTTTGCAACATGGGAAAAAGCTCTAGAAACAAAAACAAACAACAAAAAACCTACAAAATGACCTATGATGATGAAGGTTCATCACTAACCATAAACCGTGCAAAAACACAAGAAGAATTGACTAAGGAAGAGTTTGAAAAAGATGTGCTAGAAAGGGTGATATTACTAAATGAAAAAAGACCCGTTATTGAAACCTTGAAGAACTTGGACAAACACAAAATGATGCTTGATAGTGTGTTGATTGATAGGCTTAAACTTGATGGTGAGGTTACTAATGAGGAGGAGCATGAGTTGGCTAAAGAAGTGGTTAAAGAGCATGAGGTTGTGAAAGAAGGAGTAGATCCGGGATGTTTTATTTTGCCTATTCGTTTGGAAGGAAAATTCACTTATAATGCATTAGTAGACACCGGATCAAACATTAACATGATGCCATACCATATCTATGCACTTTTGGAGAGAGGAAAAACAAGTCCTAAGATTGATAAAGTGAAGTTACTAGACCACTCTAGTGCGGAAACCATGGGACGTTTGCTCAATGTTCTTTGCCAAATTGGCACAAACACCATTCTTGCCAATTTCTTACTTTTTGATGTACCCATTGATAGAGATGTAACATTGGTTGTCGGGAGAAGTTTCATGTATACTCTTGGAACTATAATGGACATGAGGAATGATAGGATAAGTGTGTATGGGGGGCATTACAAAATTGTGCCCATGAAAAAAGAAGGAGGAAGAAAGTGATAGTGACGAAGAGGATGATGAATATTCTCCAAGAAGGGATGAGAATGGAAATCCATTTTACGGACCTGTTTATCAAAGCTATATGGAATGTGAAGATGCTATGGATCGTGCTCTTGGTGAGAAAGACTACTTGAACCCGTTTCATGATGTTTGTGTTTGGAAAAAGTTGGTAGGATTCCATGGAGCACTACCCGTTTCTCTAACCAATAATGACTGGACACCTAACTATTCGGGGGGAAATTTGAAAGTTAAAGGAGATAGGAAGTGGCACGTTAACGTTAAAATTGTGGATCCATTTGGAAATACTTTTGAAAGAGGATATGAGACTAAGAAAACTGGAAGGAAGGTTTCTGGAGAATACAAGCTGAGTGATGTTATGTCACCCGGTTATTTCAGAGCTTGAAAAATTATGGATGACGGATAGGAGTAGCAACATACGCTCCTAAGTTTATTTTTCTCGTTTTTTTTTCTTTTCTATGTTATTTTTATCATTTGAATAAAACGTACCAAAACATTGTATCCTGTAAAGTTAAGGAATGTTTTGATAAATGAATGAATATAATGAAGTTTGATTATATGTGGATTGAACGTTTTTACGTATGCATGTTAATTAAAATTATTAACTGTGGAAAAATTTGCAGTAAGTACGCCGTACTTGGGGTCAAGTACGCCGCACTTCTAAGCGGGACTATAAATATAACTTGAAATCTTTCATAACTCACAACGTTTTCAAACACAACACCGAGAGAAACCGCTACCTTTTTGATCAAAATTTCCACGAAAGATCTTTTCATAGAAAATCAATCCACATTATCATGTATTCGGTATGTTTATACATTTTTGTTTGATTTCTTTACAATTTTATTTCGTAATTTTAGGGTTTATATTTTTTTTTGATATGTTTTAGATTCTTTATTTTGATTAATGTGTTAGTTAGAATAAGTGGAACTTATAGGACTACCCAATTTCATGAACGAAAGTTTTGCGAATGATTAAATCGAATTAGGGTTAGGGTTTTTAGCCTTGATCACTATTTTTGCGAAGATAGAAATTTGAATATGATTATTTAATCTAGGAGAGATTAAAATGGAATGTTAAAGAAAATTATAGATGGAACAAGTTGAAAATTATGGGAATTATACCTAAATGCTTAAACCTAAGATAAGAACTGCTTATTTTTAGGGGTTTTTAAGAAAATAATGAAGAAAAACTATATCATGAGTTTGAAAACGTAGTTTTGTTGGCAAGATGCTTTAGAATCAAATATTTCGCGCCCATAATGCTATGTGCGTCGGTTTTCAGATCTGAACTGCCGTACTTACATTTTAAACTAGCTAGTACGCCGTACTTGTTGCCAAGTACGTCGCACTTTTTGCCTGAATTTAAGACAGAATGTTTGAAGATTAGAATTTGAGAGAGATTTAGACATATTTGTGCACTAACAGCTTATAATCTTGTGTCTATGGAATGTGTGCAGGAATCAGAAACAAATGTACAAGCCTCTACCTCTAGGAACAAAAGGAAAAGGGCTACTGTAAGTGTGGATGAGCTATTACTTGGCAGGGTCAATCATGAGCATTCACAATGGAGGGGTTGTAACATGGACAATAGGAAGAAGTATAATGGTGTGTTGGCTAGGCTGGTGACAAAGGATATCTACTCACCATGTATTGTTGATTGGGCAGTGTTGAATACTCTTGGATGTGGAGAAGAGATTGAGGAGATGCTGGAAATCAGGTTGATAGAGGTTGGAGGAGATGAGGAGCTGTTTGTGTCTAAGGCATAGAAGAGAGCCTTTAATGTTCAGGAAGTGATATACAAGGAATTGTGTCAAGAGTTCTTTGCTACTTATCAGATGGATGAGGATGTAAGTCAAGAGGAAATTTGCACCAAAAAGATTTTGAAGTTCAGGTTAGGAGGTAGATCACATCAGTTGAGTTTGGTAGAGTTTGCTAGGTTCTTGGGATTTTACAGGTCAGAGGAGCTAGATGAGGAAGGATTTGAGATTTACTTTCAGAAAGGTATGAGGGATGAGAGTGACTTTAATGCAGAGGAGTATTGGAGTAAGATAAGTAGTGAGGATGAGCTTAGGTTATCCAGGAGTGCTTGTAGCAGCATAAGGAACCCTGTTTTGAGGATATTACAGAAAATGATTGCATATGGGCTGTGTCAAAGAACAACTGGTTATGACAAAATTCAGAAGCAAGATTTGTGGTTGATGAGCATGTTTGAGGATAGAAACAATGAGTGTTATGCTAATGTGGCTTGGGTGATTGTTGTTTGGATGAAGAAGAAAGGAAAGGGTACTCAGGAGGGGAGTAAGATTATTTGTGGGCAGTTTGTGACTAGGATAGCTAGAAGTATGAGGCTTTTGACTGATGACAATTTGAACAGCTACTCCACTCCCACACCCTGCAGAAAGTTGAATGAGACCACCTTGAGAGAGTTGATTGGAAAGGATGGAAAGTTGATTACATGGGATCCTCAGCCTGGAGTTGCAAGGTTGGTGGCACCAAGACCCCACAGACCCACAGTTATGGAAGTTTATCAGAAGTTGGGGGAGGTATAGAGGAGACAGGCTGCATTAGAGGAGTTGGCCAGGGAAAATGAGAGGAATTGGGCAAAATATGGCCCATTGTTTGACAATTTGGTAGCTCAGCAGGGTATCTCTCTAGGCACCAATGCTCCACCAGGGACCACCACGAACCAACCATCCAGTCCAAGGCAGGAGGAAGAAGAAGAAGGTAACACCACCACCACCACAGATCAGCAACATCAACAACAACAGGAACAACAGCAACAACAGTGAAACCGCCGCACAATATCTGGTGTGCGTCGTACTTTGGATGGAAACCAGACATCTGGTTGTTGAAGACAATTTCAAACAATTTTATTCGTATGGTCTGTAACAAATGCCTCTATTGGCATTCAAAACAATTTGTGATGGTATCTGGAAACAAAACAATGGTAATCGGGGGGAACAAGAACAAGATCGGGAACAAAAACAATAACTATCTATATATATCTATATGCATAACTATTAGTACTAATAATAATAAGGGCAAATTACCTGAAAATGTATGCAACTTGCCACTTTTTCCCATTGTATGNAGATTAGATATTATCCTAACAAACTCATAAATTAAGAAGAGTTTTCATGCATCACCTTTTAAAAGAAAAGAATACTCCATGACTAATTACATCATTCACATAAGTATATACCAAATTACTCCATATCAATTATATTAAAACACAAGTAGTAAACAAAACATTCATGACAAAAGTAACAAGTTAGATGACTTTTATTATTTTTAAAATTTATGTACGTTTTTTACATGTTTTTGCACACATTTTTATACACGCTTTTATACACACATTTTTATACACGTTTTTATGCATGTTTTATACGGATTTTCATACATACATTTGTATACACGTTTTTATGCACGTTTTTATACACACGTTTTTTATACACATATTTTTATACATGGTTTTACACACGTTTTTATAAACACACATTTACACACGTTTTTATACACACGTCTTTATACAGACATTTTTATATACGTTTTTATACACACGTTTTTTATATACACATTATTACGTTTTTGTCTTTTTTTTACGTTTCGTCGGTTTTTTTTACGTTTTCGTCGGTTTTTTACGTCTTCGTCAGTTTTTTTACGTTTTCGTCCGGTTTTTCGTGTTTTTGTCCGTTTTTTCGCGTTTACGTCCGTTTTTTCGCGTTTTCGTCCG
>LBNU01027687.1:19241-41891 GCA_014162995.1 Artemisia annua | reverse complement strand
TTCGCAGCAGGGATGTTACGCTCAAGAAACACTGGCAACGTCCTTTAGCGCACGGTCAACGTGGCGCGGTTGGAACGTCTTGGGACAAACATGTGAGCCGAGGCGGCGGGATACTTAGGCGGTAGTTGAACCGGTAGCTGATTTAGCGCATGGAGCCAGCTCGGTTTACAGACCCCTGGACTGGTTGTGGCCGTGGCATGGGCAGCTAGGGCGAGAGCGTAAGAAGCTCATTATGAATTGGGAGGATATGGTATGCCACTCCAAGAGTTATTAGGAATTACACCCTATCCAGCACAAGTAAGCACACGCCATATCAATTAAAACCGGCTAAGAGATAGTCTAGGGGGGTCAGAGGGTGAAAATCTAAGTAAAGGCACAAGCTCTCGGATGGCCTAGATCCACTTCTGACGCCGCCACCTTATAAAACCTTCTGGGCCGTCACTCTTTAACTTTACTCCTGACGGCCTACGTTTCCTAACACCTGACGGCGTCAGGTGTTAAATCACAATTTTTCTCTGGCCCGTCATTTGATAATTGATTTCCACTCTTTTGTCAAGACTTTCTGACGGCGTCACCTTGTGACTTCTGACGCCGTCACCTTGTGACTTCTGACGCCGTCAGGTTGTAATTCACCATCTTTTGAGACTTTGTCGTTTTCTTCACTTTTATGCTCCAAAAACGTCCGAATATGCATGTTTTCCATAATTCCTCTCAAAAGTACCTAAATTGACAAAAGGAACGATTTAGGGCTATATTTGATCACATTCATACGAATTAGGGCTTAAATGACCCCCTAAAAGCGTAACACTTTTCGTCTCATCAAATACCCTTACACTTGAGATTTGCTTGTCCTCAAGCAAATGAGCTTTTATTCCAATCAAAATATGAGTTAGGGGTCATTTAACACGAATATAAAAGTAATTACAACAAATAGTCATTCGACCCTAATCATAACAAGCACGGAAATCATACTCTAGCACCTCACAAATAGTGTTTGGATTCTCACATCTCTCAAATGTCATAAAGTTTATATCTCATAAATGGAAACGGAAAATAACACTCACTACCTGTCATAGCAAATAGATTACCATAGGCTTGGGAGAGGATCAATTACTCCTCCACTAGGCGTAAGCACCTAAGATAAACTATCAAAGAGGGCTTTACAAAGGGTTGTAACTTAAGGTGTAGGGATATGATAACACGGTTTGGTTGGAATAAGGGGTATTTAGTGGTGGCGAGTTAATTATCATGATCAAATACATGCACTCTACATCGTTGCTTAAGTCAAGACTCGACTCAATCTTAGTCTAAAAATGAAATAACAAAAACTAAAAAGGAACATAAAAGGAAACGGGATGGTAGTCCGTATGTTTTTCTTTTTTCATATTTTTTTGTATTTTTCTTGATTTTTTGATTTTTTTTATTTTTTTTTATTTTTTTAATATACTCTTGCCCTACCATCCAAAATAATACATCATAGGGGATTTGCATTCCCCTTACACTTGAATCTTTACATAACTTTACAATTACTAATCTAATGACTCGAATTAAGAGAATCGAAAAACTTGGAGTACTTTTAAAATGTTTAGCACGTATGGGGGTAATAATGTTGTTCTTCCCCATTACTTCATTACACTAGTACTTTACCCATGAGTCCCAATCGTCCCAAAACAATATGTACAAGGATATGACTTAACTTAGCAACCATGTAATTGACCGGATAATTAACTAAGGGTTTAACAAATGTTTTCACAATAATGCACCAAAGGTGGGTGCATACAAGGTAGGCTAAGGCGATTTGGGTGTACATTTAGTGGGGTGTAAACAAATTCTCACTTTGAGTAAGATGCTCAAAGGTCGAAACGAAAGGATAGGCTCGGAGGGGTGTACTAGGGGTATCGTGTACCAAAAATGGATACAACGCAAAGGGTGTGGGAGAATTACTTGACCAATGAAGTCAATGTAATTATAACAAATATACGGGTGTAAAACAATGGGTTAATCCTAATGCCTCTTATCATGTAGTAAATCTTAACTACACGAATGTAGTCTCACTTGTGGATTTGAGATGGTCCTAACGCAAGTTCTAGAATCTAAATACTACCGGTACTCACATCATAGCACCAAAGATGGATGCTTTTCCTACCAATTCTAGGGGCGAACCTCACATATTTGGGGTGGAAAATTTTTTAGTGGTACGGTTTTGTGCTAGTCATACAATTTCCTATCCATGAGACGCTCATTAAGATCAAGGTTTCACTTCTAAATGTTGTAAAAAATTTTAAATTGGCGCTAAAATTGCCCTAACAAACATTTCTCTTGGTTTTATTACAAATTTACTATCAAACAAAGCAAAACATCAAGCGTAAGTATATTCTCAACGGTGCTTTCATTTACCCCCCTTACACTTAAACCGAACATTGTCCCCAATGTTCAAATAAAAGACGTAAAAGTAAATAAGATGAAAGAATGAAATCAAATACTCCCCTGAATCGTTTGTTGTGGATAGTGATGTAACATGGTTAGATCTTCTTCCAAGATAGACGAACGTTCAAAGCTTCCCTTCCAAAATAATAAACGTCTTCTTATCCAAAATAACCTGTTAACCTGAAAAAGATAAAAGCCAACCTCGCGTAAAATCGGCGGTAAAATCTATATAATAAGATATAATGCTTGTGGAATGAATATTTTACAGAATTCCTGGAGATTATAAGTTAAATAATTGACAAAACTTTTTAAGTTTCCGGAAAAATACAAAACTTTCAAAATTTGCAGAAAATTATATCCTGACGCCGTCAGAAAGTTCTGACAGAATTCTCATGTTAAGCCTCCGGGAAAAATTCTGGAAAATCTAAACCTTACTTCCTGGAATTCCTGCAAAAATTCATTATGACTCGATACAAGCATTTGACTCAAACAAGTACTAATATGTAGGTTAATTTCATTGTTATGATTCATGTTCATTCGTTCTTTATAAACCGATTTGGATTTCCCTTACACTTAGCTTTTGCAAAATACCTTTATATGTAGTTAAGACGAAGTTAAAAACAAAATAAAGCATTTTCACAATTTAGTTTGAAGCATGAATCCATAACAAGAAATATAACTTACATACGGAAACAAATAAGATCAAATAAACACACAAAAACAAATAAAACATGGGTTGCCTCCCAAGAAGCGCTTTTCTTTATTTACGAGTCTTGTAGCTAGACTCAAAGTCACGGGCTCTACGTTTTACCATACCGCAACTTAAATGCGGCTTTAAAGTTTTTAATCACATTGTCATCCCATATGTATTCCGGACCTAAGGCCATGCATCCAGAATATTTAATCCTCTCTACATTGTGATTATTCTCACTCACCTCGAATGTAGGGATATTGTCGACATCTAAGTCTTCAACATCCTTGAACTTGTCGAACTTATAGGGCATCTTATACTTAACACTCTCGGTATCCTCGGAAAAAGTGATAACGCCCTCGTCCCTACCATAGATCATTTTAGATGTGTTGACGAATGGTTCACCCAAAACTATCTCACCTAAATGTTGGTCTATGATTCCTCTAACATCTTCTAAGATCATGAAATCACATCGATAAGTGAAGTTTTTAATGAAGACGTGTAGGCCTCTAACTCTTCCAACAAGGTTACATAGTCGCTTGGGGTTATAGGGATCTTGCCTAGGTTCTAATTTATCGCTCATAATCCAATTGTAGTAAAGCCTAGACATGATATTCATTGGGGCCCTCAAGTCGATATAAGTATGCTCTCTAAACATATAACCAATCATGCATGGGACTTTCACATTCATGTAGTTCCCTTTCCTAATCCATGGGTTTTTTCGATACCTTGCGGGACAAGGATACTTCAAGAGGAACTTATGGTGACTTAACTCGGTCTTGGTTGGGAAAAAGTTCTCAAAGAGACTAAAGTCATTCCTAAGTTCAAAGTTACCTGGGCTTGTGCTAGTCCTAAACTCTATTTCATTCTTAATTAGCTCATTGAGTTCTCTTAGCTCACTAATCTCATTTACAATCCTCTTACGCAACAAAGTAATCGCCTTAGGTAGAAAGAATCTAGCTAGGAAACGGGTGGTAAGATCTTTCCAAGACAAGATGGAGTTCATGGGTAATTGCCACAACCATTGCTGAGCATGATCGCGTAGAGAGAATTGAAAGAGACGCAATCGGGTCGTCTCTCGAGTGGCAACATCAAGGTCTATAGAGTCTACGATTTTGAGGAAATCCTTGAGATGTTGGTTTGGATCTTCGGAACGAAGTCCATGGAATGCGCATCCGCTTTGCACCAACCGGATGGTGTCGGATCGCAAGGGAGTGACATTGGCTCCTTGAGTGAGCTCAATGGTGTTTCGATAGCCAAGGTGGCTAGGTCGGGAATACTCTCCTAAGGTGCGGGGTCTAGGAGGTTGGTTTGGTTGTGGTGGGTGGTTTGGTTGAATTAGGTTGTTGGGATCAAGGATGTTACCACCTTCCATGAAGGCGGATGGTAAAGATTACGAACAAAAACACGAAGAAAAAGATAGACTAAAGAAAATCCTAGAAAATAAAATAAAAATCTCACTAGAAAGGAATTTAGTGAGTAGACCTAAAGAAATAAAAATTCTACCTAAACAATAACTATTCCCCGGCAGCGACGCCAAAAACTTGATGCGTGGTTTTGTGACCTTACAACAGGTTTTACCTCTCGAGGGATCTCAAGAGGCTTACAACCCCACCAGGCAATGTACCTGACCGATGTAGTATAGGATAGTGGTAAGTACGGGGGATTGATCGTTCTCTCACAGGGAATAGTGTTCATTAGGATAGAAAAACTACTCTAATAGGTCTAAGGGTGGAAGGAAGATTCTTTTTGTATTTTTATGTTTTATAGAAAGCAAGTAAAGTCTCGGTTTTTAGAGGAAGGGCGGAATTAGTTGCTAGTCAACTAACCCAAGTTTACTACTTATGCAAATTAAAATAAAATAAATATCTAAACTATTGTGGTTGTGAAAACAATATGGAGAAAGTTGTGTTTACTTAGATTTCATTACTCCCTAACTATCTTTTACCGGTTAATTGATATGTATGTTACTTGTGTGGATGAAGGGTGTATTCCTAATAACTCATGGAGTGGCATACATATCTCTCCAATTCTATGAGCTCTTATCTCGCCCTATGCCATGCACGGCACAACCATAGGGGTTGTAAACAGTGGCTCATGCGTTAAATACTACCTTAATAGCCTAGTATGCCTTGGCTACATGTTTCCCAAGACGTTCAAGCACGTTACCATAAAGGAGGTTGGCCAGTTTTCTTGAGCCTAACATTGATGGAACAATCATCCCAACAAACAACAACACACACCAATCAACCAATAATTAATAGTTAGGTTTCATTAGATCTAAGCAAACACTAGAGAATTTAGCTACACATGTTAATTAAAAGACAAGCAAAAGAGATAATCAACCAACACATAGACATATTGATTGAATTAAAGTGAAGACTTATCTTTAATTAAGCATGAGGGTTCCAAGGGTTGGAAACCCTAAAAAGTACAGAAAATTCGTCTTTAGGGTTTGCCCTAAAAGTTCTCCACAAAGTTCCACACTAATGAATGAAAATTAGAAAACTATATATAGATTTTACACTCTGACGGCGTCAGGTTATAAGGGCTGACGCCGTCAGCTCGCCGCCATTAGGTTTCTCGGATGGCCTAGATCCACTTCTGACGCCGTCACCTTATAAACCCTTCTGGGCCGTCACTCTTTAACTTTACTCCTGACGGCCTACTTTTCCTAACACCTGACGGCGTCAGGTGTTAATTCCTCTGGCCCGTCATTTGAAAATTGGATTCCACTCTTTTGTCAAGGCTTTCTGACGGCGTCACCTTGTGACTTCTGACGCCGTCAGGTTGTAAATCACCATCTTTTGAGACTTTGTCGTTTTCTTCACTTTTATGCTCCAAAAACGTCCGAATATGCATGTTTTCCAGAATTCCTCTCAAAAGTACCTAAATTGACAAAAGGAACGATTTAGGGCAATATTTGATCACATTTATACAAATTAGGGCTTAAATGACCCCCTAAAAGCGTAACACTTTTCGTCTCATCAATCTACTATAAAAAGAAAAAAATATATACACTTTAGCCTTTCTAAACCTATGAACTTTGTTGGAAGTCCAAAGAAAAGAAAAAGAAAAAGAAAAAGAAATAATTGCGGATTATGCTATTTTGAATGAAATGCGAAGGTTGCAAACTTCTAGTTTTGATTGAAGTGGTGTGTTTATCGTAAGTATGGGGGAAGCCAAATATTTCCCAAGAAAACAAAAGAAAAGAAAGAAAAAAATATATGTACGAGAAAGAATAAAGTGTTGGCGAAATATGTGCCAAATGGAGATCGTTATTACAAGAAAATGGACTTTCAACTTATTATTATTTTCTTTTAGAAACAATTTCACTATATGAATCCCATGTCTAATCCATACCCATATTATTACCTTTAGCCTAACGTTATAACCCGAATAAAAGTCCTCTTTGATGAAATTTACTTGGTGCTTACGCCATGTCGGTGAAGTTTAGTTTTTTGTACAAGCCTATGGTAATTTATTTAACATGTCTGAGCAGCTGAGTGTGATTCTTTTATACCCGATATATGAGTGTGAGTGAATTATACTTTCCACCTTCGTGAGATGCTTAGTCGCGTTATTTTGGCTTATGATTTCTTGATAAGATAAAAATAAAAATATTTTTAAAGATTGCATGAGGGCAAGCAATAGTTAAGTATGGGGGATTTGATAACGCTCTAATTATACATATTTAATCCATCGATTATATATCATTTATCTATTATATTATATAGAATATCACGTTATTTGTGTAGAATTGGTACTAATATGGTTGCAGGATAGAACGAGAGAAGAAAGTCGGAAATACCACTAAAAAGGCGATAAAATAACAAATACAAGAAAGGAAGGACTTGGAATGAAAATATACAAGTATGAAAGACCCAATGTTAGGATCGTAGTTTATTGGTGATTTGTGATTCGGGAGGTCGGTTTAGATGGAAGAATAATATCTCCATAGTTAGAGAGAGAAAGTAGAGAGAGAAGGGAAATACTATGTGTGTTTTATTGAAAATGAAAGTGAAAGGAAATTACACAAAGTCTCACCCCTCCATGGAAGTATGGAGGGGTATATAAAGGCTAACAAACACATAACTTTACAATAATGACGATTCTAGTCCATGTGTTTGTGCCTTTCAAGATAGTAAATGTAATCCCGTAAATGTCGTTCCATTTATGTGTTAGAACCATAAACTCAGGTTCTAACAATCTTCCCCCAATGGGGCGACATAAGGGATTACTTACAACATTTCCTACAAGTACAAATACAAATAAAGAAAGGTTATCATCGGCTCTTCAAGTGCTGAGGATGTCTACAGTTGACGCTCTTTGTCTTCATCTTGTACCTCGGCTTGAGAACTTTATCTTCACTTGTAGGCAAATGATGTAATATGCATGAAATGGATTAACTTCCCCCCAATTCATGCTGCATGTCTTTAGCGGCTTCTTCGTACACTTCTTTTTGGCGAAGTTTCTGAATCGGCTTCCCCCCAAACTGACAACCGTCTTCAGCAGATTCGAAACTTTGATGTAGTAAACAAGTCTTCTAACTTTTGAAGTTTTGAGTACGCAGCGGAATTTGTAGATGACACAGTAAACCACACCAAGCAAATCTGAGTAGTTAAATTATCACGGTTATACTCAATGCGGAAGCTCCGTTCGGGGGTAACATGCAAGAAATCAGCAGGATATTCTCACATATGTAGGCTACTTAGCACTTCACAATCCGCGAGAGTCGAAACGATTACACCAATCATCACAAAACTGAACCACTGATCATCTCTGCGGAAGTCTTCCGGTAGTAATGCAGTCGTAAACTCGATCACGTGAGTCTATTAAGCGTCCTTGATGTGCACATTTCTTCCCCCTAAATGCAGATCCTCGTGGAAAATGAGTGTTTTCGCAAAGACGTCAAGCACCCTCAACGTCAAGTCAAAGAAACACTCTCTCTCTTCCCCCACGATGTCTTCTTCGAAATCGGAAGCATACACACTATGTTAACGATGAGAATCGGAGGCAGCGTAACCCCATATGTCCAATTAACCAAGCAAGTGTGTAGTGCCATAACTAGCCCCATGTGAATCAACTGCTGATAAACATCTCTACTCTTTATACTTTTCTCAACCAACTATTTATCGACCCCATTATCGTTCTGACGGCTTTTTGTAGTGACTACTGATGGAGAAAATTCAATATTATGAACTTGAGAACGGAGTAGAATAACCCAAACTTGTGACTTAAACTTGCACTATTGTATGACTAAGAGCGGCGTAGAGAGTTCGTCCACCATCGAATCCCTAAGTACACTATACTCTAGCACCATCAAGTATAAGATGTACATCACCTCTTGAGTATCCACAACAGCGTGTGACACTGAGCACTACAACGTAACTCCTTAAAGTGATAGCTATACACGCAGAACCACCAAAGATCATGTATAACTAGATAACTCAAGTCTCTGTCATTTGTACGGTCAAAAGCTCAAACAAGGATCTCGAAGAATTATCGCCTGACTCGACATCTTCAAGATACTAAGTACACGCACCCGTGAAATTTCACTTCAATCTCAAATAAATAATAAAGAATTATCGCCGTAGTCACATCTAACGGTTAAAAGCTCAAATCTAGCCTTTTGACGATTTAAGTGAACTCGATAATGATTTTCCCGATCTTGTCAAAAAAATGTATCCGTATCCCCGTGAAAAATTTGCACAATCAAAATACCACTCTTTTACCAATATTTATACCAAAGATAATATAAGCAATCGGTTTGGTTCCATATTTCGTGTGATATAAATATTTCAGCCCAATATCTGATCCATAAGAAAAATGACATACACGGCCCAATCAAATTAAAATTTAACCGGCCCCATACATGTTAAAGTTCAGATAAGTCCAGTCCAAATCACACACCCTTACCCTAACAAATCGGGTATATAAAGTTTGCGATATCACACTTTGACTAACCCTAAAAATCACTTGCATACTATATGCGCCCCCATCTACTCAGTCACCAAACTCAACATTCCAAGTCAGTTAACATAACCATAACCAAATCAAACACATCTCAGTTTCCATCAATCAATCGATCAACACTCATCTCCATTATCATCTTTTCATCTTCAACAAATCATCTCAAACACAAACATTATCTCTACCATACCATGACCTTGTTTATCATTAACTGCTTAACTCCGACTCAAGAAATCATTAAGAAGGCTTCAAGATCCATTAGTGGGTCTCGGGTAGGTTGTAATTATAATGTTTTGTTGTTGTTTTTGTTTGAACGAACTAAGACAAGAGGGTAACATAATTGTTATCTTACTTGTCTTTTTAGTTTCGGATAATAATTGAAGCTGAGTCTTCAAAAAAAATGAGTCGATGAGGATTATCTCATTGGTTTTTGTCTTTGGACGAAATTTTGGTACCAAAATGAGATAAAGCTGAGATCTTGATTTAATTATTTTGAGTGTTGGAGAGTGGCGATTGTTGATGAGGAAGGGTCTCGTATAGATTTTGGATTTGTGGTTGGGTTGTTTAGACGAGTAATATTTTCTGTGTGTGGACTGATGATGGTAAAAAGCTGAGGTCCAAGAGTATTGTTCGGTATTTGGTTATGGTCTTTGATTTTGGTCAAAATATTTTCTGCTCCATCTCATTTCTGCTCACTTATCGAAAACACTTGTCGAAAACGTGATTTCGATAACGTGTGATTTCGATAACCATATTTATCGAGAAATGTGATTTCGATAACGTGTGATTTCGATAACCATATTTATCGAGAAACAGATTCAAGTTGTCGAGATAATAATTTCGACAGATTAGGGTTTTAGGTTCTCGACAACTTGTGATCTCGAAAACAAGTACATATCGAGATTTCTTATACAAGAAATCCGATTTTTTCCGGCGATTTTCCGACCATTTTTTGTACTTCCGGCCATGTTTACCAGTTTCCGATGAATATTCCGACAAAGAACTCAGATTCCGATGAGTATTCAGACCAGCTTTTAACCATAGTTTTGACCACTATTTCAGACCATGTATTGGACCACAAATATTCACGGGGTTTGGTACAAAAATAGTCATAAAGATGATATGTTACATAGATTGTTGCCGAGGCCTAACATATGACCACAACAAAACAAATCTTTGAATCTGACAGTGAAAGGTTTGAACTTTATGACCATATGACAAAAAAAACTGTTATAACCAAAAATATATGTAAAACACAGTCAAAGAGTATGTTAAACAGTTTAAAGATCATAACTTTTGACAAAATTCGACCACAAAACAACAAAGTAATAACCTTGGCTCTGATACCACTTGTTAGGTCACCATATTAGTAAACACAAGTAATCTTATAAGAGAAATGAGATGAGAATTAGACTTGGTTGATTAATAACAATATGAAAGATGAAAGAGCAAGAGTTTTCTTAAGGTATGAAATTAACCAACATTTTACAATGAAGAGTTGATGTCCTATTTATAGGAGAAGAGTAGGGCAACATTCCCTTCTTCCCTATCTTACTATGTCGTGGGCTTTAAGGCCCATTGGACATCTTATTAGACTTAAACATTAAACCATACGAGTAACTAAATAACGTAGCTAATTATGATAATTCTAGCAACCTATTACATTGACTGAAATGACCGAGACTTGACTGAATAGTTGAAAACTATGATCCTAACACCCAAGTACGCCGGTCTTAGGACTGTGTGCGGCGTACTTGCTTGGCGGGTAAATGAGATTGAATATACGCGAAGTACGGCGTACTTTCTACGAAGTACGGCGCACTTACCTTGACAGTTACAAAGCAGAGTTATTGTTTGCATTCATTGTGAGGCCGATCACTTGTCCTCATTTACTGAATACAGGAGTTGAATTAGGTCAAGATGAGCCTATAAAAGCAAAAGGACGAAAGCAGAGAAAAGGGGCAACATCCAAAGAGAAGTAGGGAAAGTACACAAAGTGAGATTGGTGAACTCATACCAAGTTCAACATATCGGGGTCGAGGTTGTGATTCTATTGCTGTGACAGAGTGTATGAGAACGAGCCTAGAGAGTTATCTCTGTGAAATCATTTGTTCTTTTGTTGTAATCACTTTGGTACACTTTTCTACTTTGTCGAATTGAATTATGAAGTTTATGAAATTCATGTTGAATGATATGTGTTTTTTTACTACAATAATGGAGTAGTCGTTATTATGTTTATTTGGGTGATATAGTTATATGGTTGTTTGCAATGTAATGTACACTTGCTATTTGATACTATACTTATGTTTTATTGATGAGATTATGCTTGGATCATTGTTGGATGTTTGATGTATCTCTGTGGTAGATGTAGGTCGAAAGGGTCTGCCATTTTGGTATTATTTCAAGGTGTTTGTCTATGGCAACTTGGTATTAACCTTGTAGAAATTGGTCGACAAAACATTTATCAACCCATCCATGATCTTGTTTAATGCCTTATCTCATGTCTAACGAACTTGATAAGGAAATTGGCTTATGTATACTTCTGTTATGAACCATTCTTAATGCATTTGATATATTGAGAATCATAGGTCGAAAGGGTTTCTTAATATGTTGGATAGTTATAGGTACGAGTGATAACCATGCACCTCTTGCTTATATATCTTGTTCATGATTGCTTGCTCATCGTTTACATGCTACTTCCATGTTTCTTAGCCTAAAGAAACATAGCTTTTAATCATATAAAACAATCAATCTAAATTACTAGTCTTTGGATAAGTGACAATCTATGGACTTTACTTTAACACAATTGCTAACTTGGCTTTTCTACAATCTCTTGGGACGACCTGGTCTTACCTATACCTTTGCTATAAACGGGGGTTATACTTTACCCATGTGTTTTATAAATTAAGGAAAATGGTGAAATTAGTATTATAAATTTAAAGCTTTTTAAACACATCAACGATCAATCTCCCGGTACTTGCCACTCACTATACTACATCGGTCAGGTACACTGCCTAGTGGGGATTCCAAGCTTCTCAAGATCCCTTGATTAGTAAAACCTTTTGCAAGGTTGTAAAACCATGCATCAAGTTTTTGCCGCCGCTGCCGGGGAATAGTTATGGTTTAGGTTGAATTTTATTTTTAATAGGTCTACTCATTAGATTCCTATCTAGTGAGATTTTTATTTTCTTTTTATTAGGTTTTCTTTAGTCTATCTTTTTCTTTGTTCCTTTGTTCGTAACCATTACCATCCGCGATTATGGAAGGTGGTAATATCTTTGATCCCGCCAACCCACCACAATCAAACCAACCACCTAGAGCTCGCACTTTAGGAGAATACTCCCGACCTAGCCACCAAGGCTATCGAAACGCCATTGAGCTTCCAAAAAAAGCCAATGTAGTCCACCTGCGATCCGACACCATCCGGTTGGTGCAAAACGGATCTGCATTCCATGGACATATGTCCGAAGACCCAATTTTTTTTCAACACCTTAAGGACTTTCTTAAAATCGTAGATTCCATTCACCTTAACGGTGCTACTAGAGATACTACTCGATTATGTCTCTTCCATTTCTCTCTTCATGACCAAGCTATCCATTGGCTTGATCATCTACCCGTAGGATCCATCTCGACTTGGGATAATCTCACCACTCGTTTCCTCGCTCAATTTTTCCCACCAGCGAGAACTACCAAGCTAAGGAATGACATCTTGATGTTCCAACAACGTCAAGGTGAAACTCTTTACGAAGCGTGGACTCGTTTTAAGGAATTACTCAACAAAGTCCCCCATCATGGCATTGATCTTTGGCTCCAAATCCAAATCTTTTATGATGGTGTCAATCATCAAACTAGAAAAGGTCATAGATTACGCTGCCAATGGTAGACTGAGCAAGCTCAGTGTTGATAAGTGTTGGGAGGTCATTGAGGACTTAGCACAATACGAAGATGAAGAATGGGAGGATCCAATATTCTTGGAGGAAGGGAGTTTAGATTACATGAATGCAAGCCAAGAACAGCTATTTGAGAACATCGAAAGGCAGGTTGAGGAATTGATTAGGGCCGAGATGCCTTTGGCTAATGCCGAATACGTGAATGCATTCAGTAAACATACGTTTCCTGAATTTTCATGACAAGAGGAGTTCGAAGGGATAATGTTGACTTTTGTGAACAACCAAGAAAGACAGATCCGACATTTAGAGGTCCAAATGGAGAACACCCGAAACACCTTTATGGACTTGGCTGAAGGTTTCATGTCAAGGATTAAGGAAAAGATTAGGGAAGAAGTTGTACCCAAAAAGATCGAAAAGATTTTTGAAATCTCAGTCCCTAGTGAAACAAGCAGCGGTTGGCACAATGAAAGACCTCTCTCTGTAGATTCAACCCAGAATAACTTCTATTCCCAGAAGTTTCCTTTTGAGAAAGAGAACTCCGACGCCTATACCATAACGTCTAAATCACTCAAACCAACCTTGATGCATAGGGTCTCGATGATTTCTAAAACCAAACCCATTATTTGTAAAACCTTTTTCCAACATTCCAACTTTAAAATGCCAACACTCCACTTCTTCGATGAAATTAAGTTTGAGTACGAAGACGAAGATGACGTTGAAATAAAAAAGATGGGAACCAGAATGGATGAAGAACCGTTGGAGCATACTAATTATGAAAATGACAAAAGCTCAAATCTTTGTCATAAAACTCTTCTAACTTCAAATCCACCCATCAAACCAAAGGATTCGGGTAACTTAAAAATGAAGGTGGTAGACTCTTTGCCCATTCACACACCCCCTTCACCTCACGTGGCATATTTCCACCCTAAGGGTGTGTATCGCTACTTCCACCCGCACTTAATCTTAAGTGTAGGGAAAACCTCCCCTATTTCTATTAAATAAGGGTAGAGTCAGGCTCATGACTCGAACAAAAACAAGTGCTTCTTGGGAGGCAACCCAAGTTTTTATTTGTTTATTTGTTTATTTTCTTTAATTTGATTCCGTATGCATGTTTCATTCTTATTGTTCATTGTTAATGTATCAAATATAAATGGTGAAAATGCTTTATTTTGCTTTTAACCTCGTCTTAATTACATATAAAGGTATTTTGCAAAAGATAAGTGTAAGGGAAATCCATATTTGTTTATAAGAACGGATTGAACATAAACAATAACAATAAGATATGAACATACATATTAGTATTTGTTTGAGTAAAATGCTTGTATCGAGTCACAATTAATGTTTTTGCAGGATTCCAGGAATTAAAAAATAGGTTTTTCGAGAAATTTTCCAGAAACAAAATATAAAGAATTCTGTCAGATCACTTCTGACGGCGTCAGGGTTAAAACCTGACGGCATCAGATGTTATTTTCTGCAAAATTTTCCAGGTTTTCTTTTTCTGCTGGAATTGTAAAGTTTCGTAAAATCTGCAATTTTTAAATTCCAGGAACATGCAAAACATTTATTTTACAAGCATTATATCTTTACTTACTTTTTAGGATTTACTATTATATAGATTTTACCGCCGATTTTATGTGAGGTTTCGTGTTGCTTTTCTTAGTTGTTTAACAGGTTTAGTCTTAATAAGCGATGCATCCCGAGACCACAAGTGAGACTACATTCGTGTAGTTAGGATTTACTACATGATAAGAGGCATTAGGATAACCCATGTTTTAAGCCTGTTTATATAATTACATTGACTTCATTGGTCAGGTAATTCTCCCAAACCTTTGCGATGTATTCATTTTTAGTACACGATACCGCTAGTACAACCATCAGAGCCTATCCTTTTCGTTTCTAACTTTAAGCATTTTACTTAAAGGAAGAATTTGTTTACAATCCACCCCCAAATGTACACCCAAATCGCCTTAGCCTACCTTGTATGCACTCATCTTTAGTGCATTATTGTTATTTGTTTAAACCCTTTGTTAATTGTCTAATTGGTTACATGGTTGCTAATTCGAGTCTTATCTTATACATATTGTTTTGGGACGATTGGGACTTATGGGTAAAGTACTAGTGTAATGTAGTAATGGGGAAGAATATCATTTATTACCCCGATATGTGTGTTAATGTTTTAAAGTACTCCAAACGTTTCGATTATCTTGATTCGAGTCTTTATTTGATTTATGTAAAACTTCAAGTGTAAGGGGAGAACGAGACCCCTTGATGTATTATTTTGGATGGTTGGGCAAGAATGTATGCAAAAAAAATGAGAAAAACAAAAAACTTGGAAAAAGACAAGTGGAAAAAACATACGGACTACCATCCCGTTCCTTTTATTTTATGTTTATGTTATTTCATAATTAGCTCAAGTTGAGTCGAGTCTTGGCTTAGCAACGCCACATTGTACATGTAATTAACTAAGACAATTGACTTGCCACCAGTAAAATATCCCTTATCCAACAAACCGTGTTTTCAATATCCCTACACCTAACGTTATGACCCTTTAAAAGACCTCTTTAATAGTTTATCCTATGTGCTTACGCCAAAGTGGTGGAGGTTTTGACCCTTTCCCAAGCCTATGGTAATCTATTTGCTATGACAGGTAGTGAGAGATATTTTTTCTTTTCCATTTGTGATATATAAATTTTTAACACCCGAGAGATGAGAGTATCCAAACACTTAATGTGAGGTACTAGTGTTTAATTTCCGTGCTTGATTAGATTAAGGTGGAATGATCATTTGATGTAATTACTTTTATATAAATGTTAAATGACCCCTAACTTGTGTTTTGATTGGTATAAAAGCTCATTTGCTTAAGGACTAGCAAATCTCAAATGTAAGGGTATTTGATAAGGATTTATTTGTTACGCTTTTAGGGGGTCATTTAAGCCCTAAATTGTGATTTTATGATCAAATATTGCCTCAAATCGTTCCTTTTCTCTTTTTAGGTACTTGGAACGTGATTTCTGGAAAATGGAGCATTTTGAAGCTTTTCGGACATGTTTATTCTCAAGTATGAAGAAAACAAGAAAAGTCAAAAAGTCAAGTATTTACACCTGACGACGTCAGGTTTTGGATGCTGACGCCGTCACTTAAAGATTGGAGCTAATAGAAATTAACACGTGACGCCCCAAAAAGAATTTGGTGAAATTATACGTGACGCAGTCACTTGTATTTGGGAGTAGGCCATCTAGTGTTATGTAACAACCCACAAAATCTCACTACTATCATTCCCATTACAAATACCTATAGTATGTATTTCACAGGTAAATTTTTGCTTTTTATGTGCATTTATTACTTGCATTACTCTCTAGACCTGCCCACGTATCCACACAAGCCAAATAACTCAGCACTCACATCCTATAAACCCCTGGTATGTCAAGCATAAGCTCACAAAAACACCACAATAAGTAAATTACCAATCTAACACACTAAACTTACCACAAAACCATAACAAACCCTAAATAAACCCTAATTAGGTCTATGTGCTTAGTAAACCCTATATGCTTAGCTAAACTACTTTAAAAGTGTCCAAGGCTTAAGTATGAGTTACCTTAGGAACACTAGGATACCTTAGGACCCTTAGATACTAGTACAACCCATTAGAGCGTAGGTACAAGTCCTTTAGGCATAAAAACCATAACTAGGTTATAACTTCCTGAAAACTAGGTCAAACCTTCCCAAACCTTTCCCATAAGCCACCACCACTTAGTATAAGCCCCTTAGGACTTAGGATTAGTTATTATACACTCTTAGGAACCTAACTTATGCACTAAACCCTAGGCAAAACCCTAAACTCACTCTAGGTAAAACTAGGATAAAACTAAACCTAAAAACCTAAAACTAGTTACCAAACACATTTAAACAACCAACCAAGCACCCTAGTACCTCCCTTATACCAACCTAGCACCCTAGCACATCACAAGCACCCACACAAGGAGGTGCATCACCTCCTTGTCACCACCTTCAACCCACGGTTCCATTTCCACCACTAAACCCTAAACCGACCCTTATAACCGCCACAGCAGCCCCCTACCTATCCCATAGCTTCCCTTAGTCACCCTCTAGTTCTTCCTAGTCACCTCCCCGCTCCTCGACACCTCCTTCTTCCCTTACTTGGTTGCTACTCCAAACGACCCTATAAATAGGGCTCGTACCCTTTCATTTCAACTCACCCCATTTCACTTCTTTTCACCTAACAGCTTATGGTCCTAAGGGTAGTAGTAGTGGCCTAGTCACGTTAGAATTCGAGTGCTATAGGTCTAAGACCTTGTCGAGTTCCATTTTAGGCCGGAAACCCTAAAACCCTAGTTAACCCCTCGTTAACCCTTCCCTAGCCAAGTAAGCTTTCATTTCTTGTTCTTTTAGCTTTAGATTAGTCCTAGGATAGATATAGGTTGCCTTAGATCCCCTAGAACCCCTTGCCTAAGCCTTGAACACTAGAACTAGTTAGTTTTCTTTTTAAAACCCTAAATAGAGTCAAATTGCCTTTTATGTGCTATAAGTCCTTTCCATAAGCCTTAAGATAGTTTAGATAACTTAGATAAGCTAAGATTAGTTAAACATAAGCTAGGAAACCTTTTTGTTTCATAAAAATATAGTTTGCATGGAATTAGGACTAGTTTTGCAACGTTTTCCATGCATAGGGGTATATATGGTAACTTTATAAAAATATTAAGTCTAGGGACTATTTTTGACATTTCTTAGAAGATATAAGTATAAGGACCCTCTATGCAAAATTTTAAAACCCTAGGATAAAAAGTTAAAAAGTTATAAACTTAAAAGGACTAGTTTTGTAAAAGTTATAAAGTTAAGGGTATAAAGGGTAAATATAGAAAAATTATAAGTCCAAGGGTCATTTCTGTCATTTTCCTAAAATAAATAAGAATAGGGACTAATTGTTTCAAATCTAAATAGTTATAAACCTAAGTAATATAAGTATTATAAAGTCTAGGGTAGATTTTGTAAATATATTAAACTTAAAGGTTATAAAATAAACTATTTCATATATATAGCAAACCTATTTTAAAGTTAGAAGCATAACACAATACTAGGGAGCTTCATGTGAGGAGTACTATATGGATATTTCGTAGTGACGAGTTTGCTGGGTTTACGATTTAAAGTGCCCTGGCTCCTCAAACGATTATTGCATATACTTTTGAATTATGACGGCCCGAACGGTGTTATGTTATAACTAAACTCTAATAACAGCATAACTCAATAGTAAGGAGCTTAATGTGAGGAGTATTAACTTCTGAATTATGATGGCCCGAACGGTATTATGTTGATAACATAATACAATAGTAGGGAGCTTCATATGAGGAGTCATATACTTCTGAATTGTGATGGCCTGAACGGTGTTGTGTTATATCTAAAACCCTAAAACTCTAAGAATAATTACATAAGAAACTTAAACTAAACAACTAAAGCTTGACATATCCCCACACCTACAACACACCAGGATACGTGAGTAAGGCAGTCTAGTTTCCGAGTCACTCTTTGCATCAATTAGATTTCCTAAAGCCCATGTGAGTTTTCATAGCCTCACACCTTTTAATCGTTTTCTAAATGCTTTCCAAACCCTGTGAGGGGGTTACATGCTACTTGCTTTACTTTAAACCGAATACAAGTCTTTTTCTTTGGTTGTTGCACGAGTAAACTATCTGCCACCACTTCATATCCAAAATTCATGAATCTAATCGTTTGGGATATTTTACCCACGCGAATACGAGTATAGTTGATAGATTTATTGGAGTTTGACAACTCCCGTTGGTATTAACACCTCTCTGGGTGGTACCAATAAGTACTATATTTGAACCCTCCGAAGGATTAACTTTGGCAAGTTATCCTTCCTATCCCCTCATGGTTGGGTCTGCAGCCCCCATGACCCGGATTGTTAACGTGTGGTTCATGAGCTTAGTGCAACATACTTCACTCTTGATAATTGTGCATGCATCACAATTATCACACACACATACACACACACAACATTTTCCCAGATGGGTGTAATAACGTAGCCCAGGGAACTTGTATTCACTAATACTTAAACCTATGATTCTCACTCAACACCTAGTGTTGACTTTTTAAGCATGTAATCTAGGTATCATTACTACGGAGTTATGGCAGAAGGAGGCATTGAACTCGGAGGACTTTCAAACCGGTTATCATTCAAACATAACCTATTAATCAGACTTTGGGACCTCAACATAAGTAAAAGTATGCCTTTTACAATAAAAACTCTGATATTTTAAGGAATGATAACCTATTTTCTAAAAACGTCTCTTTTCCAGTCGTTTTCTATTAATGTAACTGTGATTCCATGAAGTAATACCCCAACCCTAAATTCGCTGCGAAACATGAAAATGGGGGTGTTACATGTTAAATAAAAGAGAGATGACCCAAAAAACTTATGTTACTCAAATCAAACCATAACTAGGACATAAAGGTGTGTTTGGTTCGTTAGAATTAGAGAGAGAGAGAGAGAGGAAGAAGATGGGAAACTTTCTAGAGAGAGAAAGAGAGAAAACTTGTGATATTAGATTAGGTAAAATGAAAGCTCCAACCCTTCCCACATGTGGGAAGGTGTATTTATAGTTCTTACATAATACTTGCCCCTACACGGGCTGTGCACTAGGTTGACAGTGGGTAAAGACCCGACCCGACTCACCAAATACTAAACTAACTAACTACGTACTAACTAAATATTAAGATAACTAAATTAATACTAATAAGCCTACGAGCTACATTAATGCTAAATAGATACTCGGGGTGACCGAGTCTTCATATGAATATTTATATTCCTAACAACTTATATAACCTGAAGGGGTCACGTGTATTTGAGTAGGCCATCTGGTGTTAACTTGTCACAAGTCACAACTTGTGCGTGAAGTAGCTGTTACTGTTTTGGTCGTAAAATCTTCATACAAACTCGGATTTAGGTGATTCAAGAGGCCACGGAATTGGGATGAAAAGATCTAAAATTTGGTGAAAAAATGGTGCTAACACCGTCACTCCTTAAAAGCTGAAGCCGTCAGATCGACGCGGACAGAAAATCAGCTATAAATACAACATCATAACTTCACTTTTTGTAAGCCCCCAACCCTAAGTCCGATTTTAGGGTTAGGGTAGGTGATTTTCCAGTAAATTAGAAGGCTTGTATCATTACTTTTTCATCTTTGATCATTAATTTGATTATTAATTTGGTGTGGAACTTTTGTGCAACAAACCCTAGCCGAATTTTATAGCTTTTGTAAGGGTTTCATACCCTTCTTTCATCCATGTTCAATTAAAGATAAGTTAATCTTTTAATCATTCAATATGCCTATGTGTAGTTTGATTATCTTTTATGCTTGTCTTTCTTTAAACATGCTAGCTTAGGTTTTTTAGCGTTTGCTTAGATCTAATGAAACCTAGCTATTAATTATTGATTGTTGGTTTGTTTGATTGTATTGGATGATTGATTTCACGTTAGGCTCAAGAAAACTGGTCGACCTACTATATGGTACTAGCTTGAACGTCTTGAGAAACGTATTCGGCTGTGTACACCAATGTTATTGGTTGTTTTTAATACATAAGTGACTATTAAGGAGGCCATGATAGGATACTAAACGTGTCGTCATAAGAAGAGATAGAAGCTTATATAGTTGGGGAAGGACGTACACGCCCCCACGACTGGTATTAAGGAAAAAAACCCTTCATCCAAACAATTATAACAAACCAATTAATTAATAAGAGATAGCTAGGGAGTAGTGAAATCTAAGTAAACACATTTTCTCACTATAAGAAGTTCACCACATTTACTTTTCTTGTTATTTTATTTTATTTGCATTGGTAGTTATTTTGGTTTAGTTGACTAGAAACTAATTCCGCTCACTCTTCCAATACCCGAGATTTTACTTTGCTTTCATAAAAATATAAAAATACAAAAAGAATCATCCCTCACCTTTAGACCTAGTTCACGTAGCATTCAATCCTAACGACACTATTCCCCTAGAGAATGATCAATCCCCCGGTACTTGCCACTCATTATACTACATCGGTCAGGTACACTGCCTGGTGGGGATTGCAAGCTTCTCAAGATCCCTTGAGAAGTAAAACATTTTGCAAGGTTGCAAAACCATGCATCAACAGGATCTAGAATCTCAAGCTGACGAAAATACTATACTAGTGGAGAAACAAAAGAGTGCAAAACGTGCATCTGATGAGGCGAAAAGTGTTACGCTTTTAGGGGGTCATTTAAGCCCTAGTCCGTAATTATTTGATCAAATATTGCCTTAAATCGTTTCTTTTGTCATTTTAGGTACTTTGGAGAGGAATTCTGGAAAAGGAAGCATTTTGGACGTTTTTGGAGCATAAAAGTGAAGAAAAAGACAAAGTCTCAAAATATGCTGGAAATTGTACCTGACGGCGTCACGCTTTACCAGGTGACGGCGTCACTCTTTGACAACAAGGTGGATTATTTTTGCACCAGACGCCCCAGAAAGATTTTGGAGATTTAACTCGTGACGGCGTCACGTGTTACTGGATGTAGGTCTTCACGTTTTATCACAAAGGGAGACGGCCTAGAGAGTTTATAAGGGGACGACGTCAAAATTGGATCTGAGCAATCCGAGGAATGTCTTGGCGGCGAGGTGACGGCGTCACACCCTATAAGGTGACGCCGTCAGATTGTTAATTCTATATATATTCGTCTAATTTTCATTCATTAGTGTGAAACTTTTGGGAAGAAACCCTAACTCGTTTTTTCTACTGTATTTTTGAGGGTTTTTCACCCTTGAAACTTGGATGCTTAATTAAAGATAAGTCCTTTTCCAAATCATTCAATATGTCTATGTGTTGTTTGATTATATCTTATGCTTGTTTTTCAATTAACATGCTAGGCTAGGTCTTTGTTGTGTTTGCTTGGATCTAATGAAACCTAGCTATTGATTATATGTTGTTGGTTTGTTTGTGATTATTGTGGGTGGGTGAAGTCGATGTTAGGCTTACGAAAACTGGCTAACCTCCTATACGGTAACTTGCTTGAACGTCTTAAGAAACATGAATCGGATGTGTACTACGATTATATGGTTGTATTTAATGCATGAGCGAATTCTAATGATCCCATGTTAGGAGCTTTTAGTCGGCTCGACATAGGAGTGAAGTAGGAGCTTATAGAGTTAGGGAAGATCGTACACGGCCCTACGAATGGTTTAAAGGAACACAACCCGTCATCCAGACAATTACAACAAACCAATTAACATGTAAAAGATAGCTAGGGAGTAAGGATAGCATCTATAACTACATCACGATAGCATCTCATCATTTTATCATAAATGCATATTCATTAGTTATATGATTTCATTACATGGGTTATTCATTTCATTTCATATTGACCTGGTTCACAAGTAACGTGTCTTCACCCAACCACCCTGTGATCATCTTAGCAGACTCGGATATCGAGGATGTTTCTTTTTCATCCGCTGATACACCTACATCATCACTCTCATCTTCAATTCCTATACTTTGACATTCTCTCATCACTCACATTTCTTAGGTGATAACTCCCACCCGTTTGAGAGGTTAGCACCAATTGAACCCAACTTAGAAGAGGCTGCTAGATATGCCACCAAGGAAAGAAAAGGT
>LBNU01027687.1:0-17414 GCA_014162995.1 Artemisia annua | reverse complement strand
ATTATTAATTAAAACCTAATTATACTAGATTTAATTATTATAAATACTAAACTATTTTTAATAATTACAAAACTTTTTCTAAAAATACTTTACTGGGACAGAAATATAAGAAAAATATGAAAATGCTAAAAAGCTTATAAATAAGCTGATAAAATAAGCTATACGTTTAAATAAGCTAATAAGGACTAGTACTAGTATATAAATAAGTGGTGAAAACATAAACACTAAATACACCTTGGCCCAGATGGTGCTTGAGCTCAGTGTATTTTTGTCCCTTAGCAACCAGAGGTCCCAAGTTCGAATCCAACTCTGGTCACTTTTCACAAAATATTTTTATTTTTTTATTTTTCTTTTACAAAACATTCTAACTATAAATATAAACAACTTTTATAAAAACAATATTTTTAGAACTCACTAATAAGCTCAGTGAGAGCTTAAAACTCACACAGAACCTTAAAAATAAGCTAAAAGAAAATTTTAGAACTTAAAAAGGTGAGATTAAGCTACAAACTGAACCAGAGACCAAAATAAGCTAAAGGAAAATGGAAGTCACAGGAAATAAGCTAAAAACTCATAAAGAAGCACACAGAATAGGCTGTTAAGCAATAATAAGCAATTCCAACCCACTGAATGCCAATCAGGTCAAACAGGCCTTTTTGTAGGCTAATTGAGCTTATCAAATAATCTTGGAAAGCCAAGAGAAGCTTGGAACCTTCAAACTTGGTGCATGAGGTTTCCAAAAAGCCCAATTACACAAGCTAATTCCCACAGAGGAGCTCACAAGGAGCTTGTAAACATAGCTTGTCCACACTGACTCATCAGTGTGGATTTTTCAGTGAGGGACAATAGGGAGGCAAGATTAAGCATAACAATAAGCTACCAAGTAACAAATAAGCATGTAAACAATGAGATGGGACTGTGGGCTTATCAAAATATCAAAAATCACAAGCAAAGGTGCACTAATGAACAATAGAGAGGCTTATGAAAATAAGCTCAAACAAGCTTATACCCTGGTACAGGGCAAGTTCATGAAAAAGTACTAAAAGAAGCTATCAAATAAGCAGTTTAACAGTCTAACTAAAAATTATAAAAAATACTATGAGCAAGACAAGCAACAAAATATTAATACCTAAAAAGCATAAGTCTAAAAGCTTAATATTAAACCCTACACGAAACTCTCAAGTTTATTCAAAAATTTATTACTAGAAATTTTGACTTTTGAGATTTTGAACAAAGTTGACTTTCTTGAGATTTGGTCTAATCCTAGTTACTGAAAATGAAGTAATAGGTTAAAATGAAACAAAATTAAGCTATATCTAACACTAATGAACTAATATGGGTGATGTTGAAACTTAAAACCTTAACAGTTAACAAATATTGGAATAAAAAACTAATTTTGACTTTTTAAAAGAAAGACCACTGGATTTTCTGTTTTGCTTGACCTAATAACAACTACTGTGACCTATTCAAACCATTTTTAACCACTGAAACAGAATGGGACTCAATGTGCACATCTGAACCAAACAGTCCTTAAATTGTGACTGAATTTGGATTTCAATGCAAATGAATAATACAGGCTATGCTATTTATACTAAGTTATCTAATAAGTTATTCTAATTATATTTAAGCTGAAATTAAGCATAAACAACCACATATGCTAAAGTATGCTAGATATGGCAAAATGACAGTTAAAATGTCAATATGAGCAACACAGTTATTCACTGAATAACAAAGATCATACTAGCATCAAATCCCTTCACAAACCTTGAATAAGCCTTAAGTATCAAAGATAAGCAGTTTATAAGTATGTCTACAGTAAAAAGCTAAAAATGGAAAAAACTTACAAATTACATTTAAGCTGAGAACAAGTAACCAGAGATCATACACCTATCCTAACACCTCCCCTGAGGTTCTAAACCAAGGGAGATCCAAAATCAACCTTGCTTCTGTGCTTCTTCTTTCTTCTCCACTAATTTTTTATTTTCAAACTAATTTATTTGGTATTTTTGGAATTATTTGTAAAACTGAGTAAAATGCTGAGGAAACTTGTAAATGCTTACTAGTGAACCTTAATGAGCTTATATAACCAGATTAAAACAACCTTTAACAACTTGAGAGTGATTTGAGATTTTTATGTAAAACTGCAAATTCGAAATTTAAATAACAAGATATGAAATTAAGGTTCAAGGAAGTTAAAATTACACTAGAAATGTTAATTACAACTTTTTTAAACTGAAAATTACAACTGGAGTTTGAATTACACTAGAAACGACATACTATACTACACTACTCCTAATTACACTACATAACATTTTCTCCCTCTTCATTTCTTGACTTTTATAGACCTTGGCTTCTTTCTCTGTCTTTCCCACCAATTTCCAGCCTTTGGATTGGTTGCANTCTTACCTCTGGTCGACTTAGTTTCATTTATAGAATAGTTGGTTCGAATTAGTTTCTACTCTTTACTTGGTCGCAAGTAGCTGATGTCTTCATAAAGTTTTAGAAAGCTATTTGTTAATTTTTTTCTTTCCTGCTATTTTTTTGTTTTGTTTCTTACTAGTTCTACCACTCTCTTTCCTAGCGGTTATCTTTTTGTTTTTGGCAGATTTATAGTGGGGAAAGCTGGGGTATTTGTGTATCTAAAAGATAGTTTATGAGAAAATTAGTATAGTTCTGTTATCGTTTAGGTCTATCATCTGAGAATTTGTAGCGGTCCTATTCCTAGATGTTGACAGACGGTTTTTTTTAGTTTCTTAATTTCAATGTTTTCTGCACAGAATTCTATCGCTGTTTTTAGGTATCATCATGCCTCCATGCGTGTTTTGCCTTTTCGTCCGATATGTTCGTAGGTACTCGTCTTCATTGGAGTAACTTAGTTCGCAGTTGTGACAGCGGCGGTTAGCTTTTCAATCCCTTAGTGTTATGTCCGGGTTAGCCTCTGTTTTGAGTCCCGAGTGTTAGTCTATACCTATTTTCAGTTACGGCTGGCTATCCATACCATGACCACCCTATTGTTTGAAAACGAAAACGCCACAATAGCGAGCGTTTATGCACCTATAGTCCGCACGCGTGTTTAGCAAAGAAGAGGAAGTCACTTATCTTATGATGACAGACCACCATACAATATTATACCTTAATCTAGGAATTCAAGTGGGTACACCCGTAATCTGACCATAGCACATCATGTCACCACTCGACTCATTGAATCCTCACTTACACATCATCAGCTCCATGAACCTCATCAGACGATAATAGAAACCGATAAAGTAAAAAAGCTACTAACGTCATACAGAAAAGGCCCTTTTTTTATTATTCGTCGGATTCTCCGGGAATGAGCGGGACCTTCAGGGAGATGGGGGGGAAGTGCCATAGCAACAAAACCCATGCCTAACCTCCATGCATAGCAGACAGAGCAAAACAACAGACACTACACACTCTTTCTTCTCCAATTATGTTGACCCTATGAACCAAGAGATTTGAAAAGATAGTTTGCTTTAAGTATGCAATTTCCTTGCCTAAAATTTGGATCTTAGAACTTGACGCCTCCTCTACTCCTAATCCTTGCCAATCGAACATAATTCGCAACTGAATACCATAAATACATGGTAAAATGAGTTTAGAATATTCCAATGAGATAATTATTGTGTGCTAGGCTAAGAACATTGCATGGTTGTTAGGGGCTTTATTATCAATTGTTCATGCATCTCCATTCGATCCAAATTTGGAACGTATCTAACCACAGTCATTCAAGTATATTATGCATCGGAATAGTCAGGATCACGCCTTTAAACAATAACACTAACACCATCCCCATAGTATATATTCGTTCTGTTATAGCGAAACAACCATCTATCATAAATGGCGTTATGACTATTCTTCCATATCTCTCTTGATCGGTTAAATAACCTCATGGATACCGGAGATTAAAGCACTATCAACGAACTTTTTAGTACCGGAAGCGAGAGAGAGAGGAGGCGAGATTCCTCATGGCGACTGCGTTGATTTTTGATAGCATTTTATACCATACATCTATAATAATCGGCCCCGAGTGTCACCAGAACCACTGAAATATAATGATATCTTTTAAATAATTGTTTCTATCTATCAGCATTACGACCTTGCTACATACAGGTCTCCCCCTTTTTGTCGCGCCGCGTATTTTGGAGTCTGAGAAGGATATAAGAAAAGGGCTCAAATATCCCCATGAAAAGAATAAAAGGTATTATCGCGGATGTTTAGAGCTAAGTGATGACTATAAGAGAGACGAGGCAACAATTAGATGGCTCACACTTGGGTACGTGAGCATTAGTGACTCTAGGTGACCGTGACTTTGAGTCTAGCTACAAGACTCGTTAATAAAGAAAAGCGCTTCTTGGGAGGCAACCCAAGCTTTATTTGTTTTGTGTGTTTGTTTGTTTGAGTTTATTTGTTTCCGTATGTATGTTTTATTTTTGTTGTTATTGATTCATGTTTCAAATTAAAATTGTGAAAATGCTTTATTTTGTTTTTAACTTCGTCTTAACTACTTATAAAGGTATTTTGCAAAAAATAAGTGTAAGGGAAATCTAAATTTGTTTATAAGAACGAATTGGAACATGAATTGTAGCAATATAAAATAAACATACATATTAGTATTTGTTCGTGTTGGGTCTATTATTGATTTGATGATACAAAACAAGAAGAATGAAACATGAAGGGTTTGAAGTGACAAGAAGGAATTCTACAAAAGATGGGAAGGACTTGCTTGCAAAAGAAGTTTTATTTATTAGTCCTTTGTAGTATTTTGTAAACCCTAATATCTCTCTATATAAAGAGATCAAGGGTGTAGGATTTTATTTAAAAAAAACAAGTCTTCCACAATGTAGACGTCTAGTAAAGGTGTGTGTGTGTAACCTAGGCGTAGGAGATAAACGCCTAGGGTTTAGTGTTTTAGTTTAGATAACGTGTTCTACTTGATCAAGGTAGAACATGTTAATTAGTTTGTAATCGTTGGAGAAGATAATGAAAAACCTTGTTCATAATAATGTTGATTCTATGTTTGAATATTCCGCCTTCATTATTATGTGTTCCTAGATATAATATTAGACCTCGTGTAAGAGCTACAACGATCTTCTCAATTGGTATCAGAGACTAGGGCTCGTGATATCTAGGTTGTTACAAGGTTTGATTGTTGAAGAAAAGAAGCTTAGAAGAAGCAGATTCGATAAAGGTTTTAAAGGTATATTCATTTTTAAGGTTTCGTATTCTGCTATTGTGATTACATGAAGTTTACTCGGTGACAAAAGCTGTGTTAAGTTCGTATTCTAACCTCTTACGAATTTAATTGTTGTGTTGTCGTTTGCACAATCTTGTACATAATTAAAATTGGTCGATTATAATATTAAAGGATTATTTGGTTGTGGAGCAGCGAATATGGACAACAATTGAAACAAAGGGTCAGTGATTAGTACTCATTAACGAATCGCTATCAGTTGTGTAAATTAAATATACAAGTTTTGGGAATATTGTCCTAAGGTGAGTATATTAGTTTTCATATTAACATGGATTGCAGCAAGAATATGATACAATATTCTTTGGTCGAATATTATTGTTTCCAAGGTACTGCTCTACACAAGAATTATTTTCAAAGTACTGCTGTCCAAGGATGAAAGTAATGCTCCATGTTTATGAAAGTACTGCTCCATGGTTTTCAAAATACTGCTCTCTCCAACGTACTGCTCTATTCAAAGTACTGTTGTATGTTACAAAGTACTGCTGTTCGTTTGAAAGTACTGCTCGTTTGTTTTAAAGTACTGATCAAGGTACTGTTTATTACAAAGTACTGTTGTGATTTATGGAGGCATGTAAGAGCTTTATGGTTTAATATATATGCATGATTTAAGAGCAATGAGGGGAAGTACATATGAGTTTGATTGGTTTTGGATTACACACACAGAGTTGTTTGTTCGTTCGTTCACACACAGGAAGAAATTTTGTTCTTAAAGGTTTCAAAAGGCTCGTTATTTGGATTATTGGATTAATTGATTACGAAGAAAGGTGAATATCATTTATTTGATGTTGTAGTTGAGTTTCACAGGTGCGTGTTCTTATCATATCTCAAGGTGGGTGTTACACTTTGGAGATAACTTGTTTATACGTTAAAGATGTGATGAAGACTTGATAAATCTAGCCAAAGAGTGTGATTTTTCTTATGATGCTCTATGCACACATTGGCTATCACTTAAAGGAGTTACATTGTAGTGCTCAGTGTCTCATATTAGTTGAGGATTTTGTCAAGAGGTTGCGGTCTACCTATATTTGGAGTTTCATATAAGTTTGGAGTTACGTGGTTAGTACAAGATATAAGACACAAGTTTGGGTTATTCTACTTCTTCATCAAGTTCGTTATACTCGGTTTTCTTCACAAGTAATCATTACAAGGAGCTTACAGAATTGAAGATTCAAGAAGATGGTAAACATATTGGTTTCAGGGGAAGCTTATTGATTAAATGTTTAACTATCTACATGCACCACTCAAGGGGAAGTTTTGCATACGTTCTCTATTTGTTGATAACAAAAAGGGGAAGAGGTTTTGAAGAGATATTGGAGTGGCATTCCATGAATCAAGGGGAAGACAAGATTGTTTCATTCATAGCGAGATTTTATTATCTCAACTTTTCTACTTCGTCTAGGGAAGTTCGTACAAGAAGGTGTTTGTTTTGTCATCATCAAATAGGGGAAGATTGTTGGGTCTATTATTGATTTGATGATACAAAACAAGAAGAATGAAACATGAAGGGTTTGAAGTGACAAGAAGGAATTCTACAAAAGATGGGAAGGACTTGCTTGCAAAAGAAGTTTTATTTATTAGTCCTTTGTAGTATTTTGTAAACCCTAATATCTCTCTATATAAAGAGATCAAGGGTGTAGGATTTTATTAAAAAAAACAAGTCTTCCACAATGTAGACGTCTAGTAAAGGTGTGTGTGTGTAACCTAGGCGTAGGCGATAAACGCCTAGGGTTTAGTGTTTTAGTTTAGATAACGTGTTCTACTTGATCAAGGTAGAACATGTTAATTAGTTTGTAATCGTTGGAGAAGATAATGAAAAACCTTGTTCATAATAATGTTGATTCTATGTTTGAATATTCCGCCTTCATTATTATGTGTTCCTAAATATAATATTAGACCTCGTCTAAGAGTTACAACGATCTTTCAGTTCGAGTCAAATGCTTGTATCGAGTCATAATGAAATTTTGCAGGATTCCAGGAATTGAGGTAATTATTTTTTTTCAGAAATTTTCCGGAAACTAAACGTAAGGATTCTGTCAGATCAATTCTGACGGCGTCAGGCATTAAACCCTGACGGCGTCAGGCTTTGATTCCAGAAAAAGTTTTTAAAATTTAGTTTTTCTGCCGGATTATAAAAATTACTGCATCTTTAATTTCAGGAATCTGCAAAATTTTCATTCCACAAGCATTATATCCATATATAGAATTTGCCGCCGATTTTATGCAAGGTTTGCCTAGATTGTTTTCTCAGGTTTAACAGGTTACATTGGAAAAGAAGATGAACATGGAATCAAGTTCATGACATCAAGCTTTTGGCGTCACTTTGATCTTGGAGCTTTTACATTATCTTGGAAGAAGATCTAACCATGTTACCACACGATCCACATCAAACGAATCAGGGGAGTATTTGTTTCATCTTTCATTTTCTACTTTTACATCTTTTATGTGAACATTGGGGACAATGTTCGGTTTAAGTGTAAGGGGGTAAATGAAGACACCTTAGAAAATGCTATTACGCTTGATTTTTGTTTTGTTTAATGGTAGATGTGTAATAAAACCGAGAGAAATATTTGTTAGGGCAATTTTAGCGCCAAATTTAAAATTTTTTACAACATTTAGGAGTGAAACTTTAGTCTTAATAAGCGTCTCATGGATAGGGAATTGTATGACTAGCACAAAAACCGTACCACTCAAAAAATTTTCCCCCAAATATGTGAGGTTCGCCCCTAGAATTGTTAGGAAAAGCATTCATTGTTGATGCTTGTGTGTGTACCGGTAGCCTATAGATTCTAGAACTTGCGTTAGTAACCATCCCAAATTCATAAGTGAGATTACATTCGTGTAGTTAGATTTACTACATGATAAGAGCATTAGGATAACCCTTGTTTTACACCCGTATTATAATTACATTGACTTCATTGGTCAAGTAGTTCTCCCACACCTTAGCGTTGTACTCATTTTTAGTACACGATACCCCTAGTACACCCCTCAGAGCCTATCTTTTCGTTTCTAACTTTAAGCATTTTACTTAAAGGAAGAATTTGTTTACAATCCACCCAAATGTACACCCAAATCGCCTTAGCCTACCTTGTATGCACTCATCTTTAGTGCATTATTATGACAACATTTGTTTAAACCCTTAGTTAATTGTCTAATTGATTACATGGTTGCTAAGTCGAGTCATATCCTTGTACATATTGTTTTCGGACGATTGGAACTCGTGGGTAAAGTACTAATGTAATGGAGTAATGGGGAAGAAGCCAATTATTACCCCCATGTGTGCATTAATATTTCAAAGTACTCCAAGTTTTTCAATTATCTTAATTCGAGTCATTAGAATAGTTAATTGTAAAATATGTAAAAGTTCAAGTGTAAGGGGAGAACCGAGGCCCCTATGATGTATTATTTTGGATGGTATGGCAAGAGTGTATGGGAAAAAAAATAAAAAAAAAATAAAAAAATAAAAAAAACCGAAAAATAATTGGAAAAAGAAAAGTAGAAAAAAACATACGGACTACCATCCCGTTTCATTTTATCTTTATTTATGTTCATGTTATTTTCTTTTTAGCTTAAGTCGAGTCAAGTCTTGGCTTAGCAACGCCACTTTGTGCATGTATTTGATCAAGATAATTAACTCGCCACCACTAAAAATACCCTTTATTCCAACAAAACCGTGTTTATCATATCCCTACACCTAACATTACAACCCTTGAAAAGCCTTCTTTGATAGTTTATCTTGGGTGCTTACGCCTAGTGGAGGAGGTTTTTTTGATCCTTTCCCAAGCCTATGGTAATCTATTTGCTATGACAGGAAGTGAGTGATATTTCTTCCATTTCCATTTAGTTATATAGGTTTATAACACCCGAGAGATGAGAGTATCCAAACACTATTTGTGAGGTGCTAGTGTATGATTTCCGTGCTTGTTATGACTAGGGTTGAATGACTACTTGTTGTAATTACTTTTATATTAGTGTTAAATGACCCCTAGCTCATATTTTGATTGGAATAAAAGCTCATTTGCTTGAGGACAAGCAAATCTCAAGTGTAAGGGTATTTGATGAGGCGAAAAGTGTTACGCTTTTAGGGGGTCATTTAAGCCCTAATCCGTAATTATTTGATCAAATATTGCCTTAAATCGTTCCTTTTGTCATTTTAGGTACTTTGGAGATGAATTCTGGAAAAGGAAGCATTTTGGACGTTTTTGGAGCATAAAAGTGAAGAAAACGACAAAGTCTCAAAATATGCTGAAAATTGTACCTGACGGCGTCACGCTTTACCAGGTGACGGCGTCACGCTTTGACAACAAGGTGGATTATTTTTGCACCAGACGCCCGAGAAAGATTTTGGAGATTTAACACGTGACGGCGTCACGTGTTACTGGATGTAGGTCATCACGTTTTATCACAAAGGGAGACGGCCCAGAGAGTTTATAAGGGGACGGCGTCAGAATTGGATCTGAGCAATCCGAGGAATGTTTTGGCGGCAAGGTGATGGCATCACACCCTATAAGGTGACGCCGTCTGATTGTAAATTCTATATATATTCGTCTAATTTTCATTCATTAGTGTGCAACTTTTGGGAAGAAACCCTAGCTCGTTTTTTCTACTGTATTTTTTAGGGTTTTTCACCCTTGAAACTTGGATGCTTAATTAAAGATAAGTCCTTTTCCAAATCATTCAATATGTCTATGTGTTGTTTGATTATATCTTATGCCTGTCTTTCAATTAAAATGCTAGGCTAGGTCTTTGTTGTGTTTGCTTGGATCTAATGAAACCTAGCTATTGATTATATGTTGTTGATTTGTTTGTGATTATTGTGGGTGGGTGAAGTCGATGTTAGGCTTACGAAAACTGGCTAACCTCCTATACGGTAACTTGCTTGAACGTCTTAAGAAACATGAATCGGATGTGTACTACAATTATATGGTTGTATTTAATGCATGAGCGAATTCTAATGATCCCATGTTAGGAGCTTTTAGTCGGCTCGACGTAGGAGTGAAGTAGGAGCTTATAGAGTTAGGGAAGATCGTACACGGCCCTACGAATGGTTTAAAGGAACACAACCCGTCATCCACACAATTACAACAAACCAATTAACATGTAAAAGATAGCTAGGGAGTAAGGAAATCTAAGTAAACACATATTTCTCTCATTATTTTATTTGAAAAAGTAGTTATTTGGGTTATTTGACTAGCAACTAATTCCGCCCACTCTCCCAAAACCCGAGATTTTTACTTGCTTTCATAAAATATAAAAATACAAAAAGAATCATCCCTCAACCCTTAGACCTAATTAGAGTAGCTTTTCAAGCCTAACGACACTATCCCCAAGAGAACGATCAATCCCCCGGTACTTGCCACTTCACTATACTACATCGTTCAGGTACACTGCCTGGTGGGGGTTGTAAGCTTCTCAAGATCCCTTGAGAGGTAAAACCTAAGTGCAAAGGTTGCAAAACCCACGCATCAGCATCCGATGTAGAGCCGGAAAGTGATGGATCAAGCATTAAAAAACAGATTCCCGAGATTAAGATGGAGAAAGCCGCCAAGTGAAGATTGACAAATCCCAATACCAAAATGCAAGTGTTTTGCATTTACAGACATTTCTTTCAAGTTTTTTCCATTTTGAATAAGCGTTTCGAATTTTTGTTTCGTTTATTGTGATTTGGGAGTCCAACTCACTTTTAGACAATATCCCTATGTTTGGCATGATACTTTTGTCATGCAATGATCTAGTTCCTATGTAATGTCTATTCTCGCCTTATGTAATGGTTATAAGTCATTAGGCATAAATGGTCATTGTGACCTAACCTATAATCCCTAGACCCCAACCCCGATAGTTACGGGTGGCCAAGCGTCTAGTTCTTAGTTATTAAGCACCAACTATCTTCTAAGGCTATCTAGTGATTTTAACACTAAACCCTCGTTTCGTCCACGTAGGGTTTTTCTCGCATTTCTTAAGTATTTCTTCTAGTGTAGGTAGTTCTATGGTCAAAACATATACAAGGATGACGGTCACACCTCAAGCAACCTAATAAGCTAGTGTTCTAATGGTCATGTACTAACTAGCAAATGAGGTACTACCCTAGCTTCAAAACCAATGCGCGGGGATTCAACGATAAGCTAGAAAGATATCTACATAAAGCGATAAATAAATGAGGAACATGAATCAAGGCATAGATAAGTTCATAGCTAGGCTAACACATAAAGTGTTTAGCCTCTCATATTAATAAGTGCATAAATACAATGTTCATAATCAAATAACTAGTAAACATTGGATTTGATACAAATACTTGATGTGATACTAAAACTATGAATGGAATGGAATGAATTCTCCCTTAAAAAATCTTCTAGAATTGCTGGATTTTGTCCTTGAATGAGCCCTAATTCGTCCCTTGTGCTGTGGTGTAGAGAGAATGATCTAAAATGCATAATTAAGGCTTGTATTTATAGGCTCGACTGACTTACGGTGTAACCTTGAGTAACGGGTTACGCCGTAAGTCCCTTATAACGGGAAGCCTTCAAGTCTTGATAATAGTTACGGCATAACCTCAATGGTGGTGTTATGCCGCAAAACTCTCGTAAACATTTTTAGTCTATTTCTACGCCATATAACCCACTTGGTATGGTTACAGCGCAACCTTCATGATCACTGAAATTGGCTAAGTCTTTGAATTTTCTACGGCGTAACCTAGTCGATGGAGTTACGACGTAGTCTTGTGCTGCGTTGACTTTAGTCTTCATGTGACTTATGTAGTTATGACGTAAGTTGAACATTGTATTTACGTCATAACATCCTTCTGTCCAGCAAGTTCAAGTGTAACTTCGTGAGTCTTCTTTCCAAATCCGCGTTTTTTTGTTCTAGAGTTCTCATTTATACCCAGAAAAGAAATATAAAGTAATAAGAGTACATTTTCTTATGAAAATGCAACAACAATGAGCATAATTGGGGGAAATCGATACTAAAATAATTATACTATTTGATGTTATCATATGGAGAAAAAGTTGTTCATCTTATCTTATATACTAAAAACTTAAGTTGTGATGAGGCGAAAAGTGTTACGCTTTTAGGGGGTCATTTAAGCCCTAATCCGTAATTATTTGATCAAATATTGCCTTAAATCGTTCCTTTTGTCATTTTAGGTACTTTGGAGAGGAAATCTGGAAAAGAAGGTATTTTGGACGTTTTTTGGAGCATAAAAGTGAAGAAAACGACAAAGTCCCAAAATCATGATGGAAATTGTACCTGACGGCTTCACTCTTTACGAGGTGACAGCGTCACGCTTTGACAAAGAGGTGGGTATGAAATTACACGAGACGCCCCAGAAAGTTGTGATGATTTAACACGTGACGTCGTCATGCTTTGTGACGGCTAGGCCGTCACGTTATATGCTAAAGGGAGACGGCCCAGAGCCAAATAGAAGGGGACGACGTCAAGAATGGATCTGAGCAATCCGAGAAGAGTTTTGGCGGTGAGGTGACGGCGTCACATGCTATAACGTGACGCCATCAGATTGTAAAATCTACATATAGTTTTCTAATTTTCATTCATTAGTGTGCAACTTTTGGGAGAACTTTAGGGATAAACCCTAGGTCGAATTTACTGTATTTTTCAAGGGTTTTTCACCCTTGTTTCATCCATGCTTAATTAAAGATAAGTCTTCCATTAATCATTCAATATGTCTATGTGTTGTTTGATTTTATCTTATGCTTGTCTTTACATTAACATGCTAGGCTAGGTTTTTCTTGTGTTTGCTTAGATGTAATGAAACCTAGCTATTGATTATTGGTTGATGGTTGGTTATTAATTGTTGTGGGTGGGTGATTTCGATATTTGGCTTGGAAAAACTGGCTAACTTCCAATTGGTAACATGCTTGAACGTTCTAAGAAACATGAATCGGATGTGCATTATGATTAATTTGGTTGTATTTAATGCATAAGTAATTATTAGTGATTTCATGGTTTAGATACTAAACGTGTCTCCATAGGATGAAGTATGAGCTTATAGAGTTGGGGAAGGATGTGCATGCCCCACGAATGGTATTAAGGAATACAACCTGTCATCCACACAATTGCAACAAACTAATCAACCGGTAAAAGATAGCTAGGGAGTAATGAAATCTAAGTAAACACGTTTTTCTCCATATAAGTTTCACAACCTTTTATTTTCATGTTATTTTATTTTATTGGCATTTGTAGTTATTTGGGTTAGTTGACTAGCAACCAATTCCGCCCACTCCTTCAAAACCGAGATTTTACTTGCTTTCCATAAAACATAAAAATACAAAAAGAATCATCCCTCACCCTTAGACCTAATTAGAGTAGCTTTCAATCCTTATGAACACTATTCCCCAAGTAGAATGATCAATCCCCCAGTACTTGCCACTACACTATACTATATCGGTCAGGTACACTGCCTGGTGGGGATTGCAAGCTTCTCAAGATCCCTTGAGAAGTAAAACCTCTTGCAAGGTTGCAAAATCACGCATCAAGTTTTTGGCGCCGCTGCCGAGGAATAATTATTGTTTAGGTTGAATTATATTTTTATTTAGGTCTACTCATTAGATTCCTTTCTAGTGAGATTTTTATTTTATTTTTCTAGGTTTTCTTTTTTCTATCTTTTTTCTTTGTTCCTTTGTTCGTAACCATTACCATCCGCCATCATGGAAGGTGGTAATATCCTTGATCCCAACAACCCACCACAAAAAAGATACCACAACCCAACCCACCTCCTAGAGCCCGCACTTTAGGAGAATACTCCCGTCCTAGCCACCAAGGCTATCGAAACACCATTGAGCTCACTCAAGGAGCCAATGTGTCTCCCTTGCGATCCGACACCATCCGGTTGGTGCAAAGCGGATGTGCATTCCATGGACTTCCTTCTGAAGATCCAAATCAACATCTCAAGGACTTTCTCAAAATCGTAGATTCCATAGACCTTGATCTTAACACTCGAGAGACGACCTGACTGCGTCTCTTCCAATTCTCTCTGTGAGACCAAGCTAGCCAATGGCTAGAGCGTCTACCCGCAGGATCCATCACATCTTGGGATGATCTCACCTCTCGCTTCCTTGCTCAATTTTTCCCACCGGGGAGAACTACCAAGCTAAGGAATGAAATCTTGATGTTCCAACAACGTCAAGGTGAAACCCTCTACGAGGCATGGACTCGATTCAAGGACTTACTTCAAAAAGTACCTCACCATGGCATAGATCTTTGGCTCCAAGTCCAAATCTTCTCTGACCATATCAATATCCCCACGAGGCAAACCATTGACTAAGCGGCCGGTGGTAAGCTATGTGATCTAAGTGCGGAACAATCATGGGAACTCATAGAAGATCTTGCTCTCTATGACAACGAAAGTTGGAATGATCCCCATGATTTGAACAAAACGGTCAAGGCAATATCTTTGCCTTCGAATAATTCAAGCACTCCCGACCATAGGATCATGGAACTTGAGGACCAAGTCAAGTTTCTCATGAAATCCTACGAAGCTCCTAAACCTTCAAGCCAAGTGAACAAAATCACTTCTTCATGCGAGTATTGTAGTGGTCCTCACGACACTCGTGATTGCATGGAACTCCCCGAACAAGCTTTTGCAGACTACGCATCTTCGCGTACTGACGGAGCGGGAGAAAAGTGGTAGAATTTCAAACCCGAGCCAAACCCTTACGGTGATTCCTACAACCCCTCTTGGAAAAGTCACCCAAACTTTAGGTGGAAACAAAATCAAAACGCACCCCAAAACAATTCTTTCAATCCACCTAATCGTTTCCAATCAAGCGGTTCATTCTCAAACCGTACTTTCAACAACAATCCTTCTAATAACTATGGTAGTACCAATAATCTTGAAGGATTGATGTATAATTTTATGGCATCTCAAGATGCTCGTATAGCCAAGTTTGAGTCCGATTTCAAACAAAGACAACGCGAGATGACCAATAAGATTGACACCTTGTTGAAAGTTCTCAATGACCGAGAAATGGGAGCACTCCCAAGCGACACGGTCAAAGAACCCGAAACTAAAAGTTAACGCCATCTCTTCGGTTTCGTCTCCTAGTTCTTGCCCACAATACTATTCGGTCAATGCCATGAGCACGTGCTTCAAGCAAACCCAAATCCCTCAAAGAGACCACGAAAATATAATATCCCACACTAAATTGGTCAACAACATAGTCGAAACATCGCCCACTCAAAACCTTGACGAATAATTCAAGGAGCTCCACCTTGAACGTCCGGTTATTGATGTCCTTGCACGTGCTCCTTACTATAGTGCTCTTTTGGAAAAATACGAGAAGAAGCTTAAGTTGGGTGACAAAGGTACCGCTTTCGTCCAAAACAAGTAACCTAAGAAATTAGATGACCTGGGAATATTTGTTTTACCTTGCAAGATCGGTAATTCGGAGGCTTATGACACACTAGCCGATCTTGGATCAAGCCTTAATCTACTTCCATTATCACTCTACACCGCTCTTAAACTAGGAAAGATTGAGGAAACTGGGGTAATAATAGGCCTAGCGGATGGGAGTGTAGCATACCCGGTTTGAGTAGTAAAGGACGTGTTAGTACACATAGGAAAATTAACTATTTTAGCTGATTTCCACGTCCTTGACATGGTTAGCGACCCTACATGCCCTTTGTTGATAGGAAGAGGATTTCTAGCTACCGCAAGTGCTATGATTGATTGTAAGGAATCTAAGATAGCGGTAGGAGAAGGGGAAACTTGGTCGGTATATGATGTTAAGAAACACGCCTATGACACCCATGAGGAACCCATGCCTCATTGGACAGATGTTAGTAGGAGACCCTCTAGATACGGACCATGGGTGAATAGAGACTTCATAGGACCCCAACGCCCATTCTACCTAGAAGAAGAATTTGTGAACCGTGTTGAAAACTGAATTAAAATGTTTTTGGAAATCGCTTTGAAAAACCAAATCGTTTCCTCGTAGATCACACTAAGTAATCTTTGAGTAATCTGAAATGGTAAAATTTTACGATTTGTTTTGTTTTTATATAAAAATATGAACAAAGATGGGAAATATACAATGAGTGAATATCCAAAGATCACTAATCTTCAAATACGTTGTGAATACGCAGCACACCTCCCCGGAAGCGGCGCCAAAATTTGATCGGCTCTGAAAAGACAGACAATATTGACCAACGAATGGTCAACAAGGTCAAACTATTGAGCAAATGCTAAACCAAGGAGTATAGTGTTTTCCTGGGTCGTTTAGTCCCGACGAGGCGTGAATGGTATTAAAACGATTCGTGATCGAGTGATTTTGAATGGGAATGGGATAAAAGGGTGAGTGATCAAAGGAATATAAGAAAAAATAGGTTAAACAAGCTATATGAACAAGAACGTGAAAGAAAATTATTTAAAAACATTTAAAAACCTAAAAAAAACGCGAAAGTTTATTTAAATCTACGTTAACGTACAAAATAAAACGCGAGTTTTGAAAAATAAAAGGCCAACGGATATAAAAATTATATTTTTACAAACTTAATGATAAGATAAAATTTTAGAAAAAAGAAAATTATTTATTTTACTATTTATTTATTTATTATTAATTAAAAACTAATTATACTAGATTTAATTATTATAAATACTAAACTATTTTTAATAATTACAAAACTTTTTCTAAAAATACTTTACTGTGACAGAAATATAAGAAAAATATGAAAATGCTAAAAAGCTTATAAATAGGCTGATAAAATAAGCTATACGTTTAAATAAGCTAATAAGGACTAGTACTAGTATATAAATAAGTGGTGAAAACATAAACACTAAATACACCTTGGCCCATATGGTGCTTGAGCTTAGTGTATTTTTGTCCCTTAGCAACCAGAGGTCCCAAGTTCGAATCCAACTCTGGTCACTTTTCACAAAATATTTTTATTTTTTTATTTTTCTTTTACAAAACATTCTAACTATAAATATAAACAACTTTTATATAAACAATATTTTTAGAACTCACTAATAAGCTCAGTGAGAGCTTAAAACTCACACAGAACCTTAAAAATAAGCTAAAAGAAAATTTTAGAACTTAAAAAGCTAAGATTAAGCTACAAACTGAACCAGAGACCAAAATAAGCTAAAGGAAAATGGAAGTCACAGGAAATAAGCTAAAAACTCACAAAG
>LBNU01027684.1:15056-33197 GCA_014162995.1 Artemisia annua | reverse complement strand
TGGGTGGGTTTGATGTGATGATGAATGAATGATCGTGTAAATGTATTTTTCTCCCGGGATGAATAGTGTTCAACTAGTGGAACTAGTAACTGCTTACTCAGGAATCACAACGTACTCCAATAAATGATGAATAGTAAAAGATGATAGTGATAGCTGAATAGTAAATGATGAATAGTAACTTGTGAATAAGTGGAAATTGAAGTATGTCCTGAATAATGCGGGTTGTCATCAGCGACCATAGTTATAAAGCCTTATTCCATCACACATATCTTACTTCCAAAACCACACGTCTTAATGATAACGCACATATATACCACATAGCACCTAATAAACATCAAAATCCATGCTATCATACTTGCAAGTCCACTTGTGTTGTGACACATGTATAATTATGTTGGCCACCATAATTATCTATGCCCCCTTTCATAAGTGTACTCTCTCCTATGACAACACTTCATGCAAACAATCATCTCACATGGAACAATTCCAACGATCACTTAGACACTATAATCAAAATAACTCAGATAAGATCAATACAATACTCAAGATTAATCGTGCTCCAACATGGCTCCAGACGGAAAAAGACAATATAAGAATTTCAAATCATGATGCAGAACATAATACGTCGCACAAAGGCTCAGGCTCTACCCTAGCACTTGCCCCTATGAATCAGTAGGGATTAGATCTGCTAGTCGCCGTAGACTCTAGATCCAAGTCCACCTCATACTCTTCCTCTTCGCTTATCCATTCATTCTTGTTTCCCTCGATCTGTAGCAGTGGATGACTAGCAAAGCCATCAATGAGGTTTCTCTCTTCCTCCTCCACATGACCTACAAACACATGCACATCTCGGGGTCTAGCCCAAGCCACTCCCCCATCTTCTAGGAATTGGGGATACTTTCCAGGGTACTTAGTGGTGAAGCCTTCCTTATCGGCCACCTTCGTCTCGTACCTTTCTATCTCCTTTCCATTCACATTCTCTAAGGTTAACTTCTCTTCAATCGCACACGGAAGCATGCTAGCAAGAACTAGGATCCTTCTGTTGAACCGCTTCATCCTACCAACTCTCTTGCAACCCGTAGCGACAACGGTGGTCCAATAAAGCATCTTTCGCGCAGGAGGTGCCATATTATAAATGACACACACGATACTAAATATCGGAATTCAACGGACGTCCAAAAACTCAAATAATCATCTCATAAATTAGGAAAAATAGCCATGTAAGATACTATACTTACACATAGGTCCTAAATGCAACTATATGAGGGACTCCTAGGTTATAGTCTAGGTTAAACCACCTAATTCTCTATNCCAAGTCCACCTCATACTCTTCCTCTTCGCTTATCCATTCATTCTTGTTTCCCTCGATCTGTAGCAGTGGATGACTAGCAAAGCCATCAATGAGGTTTCTCTCTTCCTCCTCCACATGACCTACAAACACATGCACATCTCGGGGTCTAGCCCAAGCCACTCCCCCATCTTCTAGGAATTGGGGACACTTTCCAGGGTACTTAGTGGTGAAGCCTTCCTTATCGGCCACCTTCGTCTCGTACCTTTCTATCTCCTTTCCATTCACATTCTCTAAGGTTAACTTCTCTTCAATCGCACACGGAAGCATGCTAGCAGGAACTAGGATCCTTCTGTTGAACCGCTTCATCCTACCAACTCTCTTGCAACCCGTAGCGACAACGGTGGTCCAACAAAGCATCTTTCGCGCAGGAGGTGCCATATTGTAAATGACACACACGATACTAAATATCGGAATTCAACGGACGTCCAAAAACTCAAATAATCATCTCATAAATTAGGAAAAATAGCCATGTAAGATACTATACTTACACATAGGTCCTAAATGCAACTATATGAGGGACTCCTAGGTTATAGTCTAGGTTAAACCACCTAATTCTCTATAACCAAGGCTCTGATACCAATCTGTCACACCTCGCCAAGGCAGAAACGCGAGTGTGTAACTTCATGGATATCATCACAACACATGGTGTCTATATAGAGAAATACTACATGCACATAAAATAAAGCAAAGTACAAACACGAAGTGTTGTAACAATACCCCATAATAAAATAACCAAACCAAAATCCAAAGGTATCTTTAATAAATCTCAAAGTACCAAATGAAAAACATAATCGTATCACAACCAAATTCAAATAAAGTCAAATCCAAATATAAAACAAATTCTTCAAATGCAACTAAGTCTCGCCTAATTGCTGCTCTCAACTTTGGCCTTAGAATGCTCACCTGAAAATGATGCTTAAAACGTCAACATAATGTTGGTGAGATTCATAGTTTTAAGACACACATTCACACTCAAGGCAAGAAGTTCACTGTGATTATAAAATATAGCTGGATGAATAAATATAGTTATCGTATAAGCTAACATGCAATCACACAATAAAAAGGCAACCATTGGGATGGAACGTGTCCCCCGCTCCAATATTGGCATCAATTAGGTCGCATGCGCGAGCAACAGGATAAGCATCCTCCTAATTGAATCATGTATATATCCACACAATCTTGGCATCAATTAGGTCGCATGCGCGAGCAACAGGATAAGCATCCTCCCAATTGAATCACGTATAATCTCACAATCATGTCATCACCGCATAATCATCACACATAGCATTCACACAATAACATTATAAGTCTAAGCTTTTAAACCACACATAATTACAGTAACTCAAATCAATTATCACAAGCATCATTTCGATCCCATGTTTAAAACAAAGTAAAAAGTAGGACTATGAACTCATGTAGGATCTAAACACACACCTTGTATTAGAGTGATACTTTGAGTTATATTATTAAGCACGCGGAATATACTTAACAATACTTAGAATATGAATTGTATGATGTAATGTAAGTGAGAACAGTTGTATTGAAGTTTTAACACAAAGCTTCAATATTATTGATAATAATACGAGTGATCTTGCTTATCACTAGGGTTACACCTTGAAACTTTCTAGGGTTAATTCATACCTAGAACAATGACCTAGGACCTCCTTTTATAGCATAAGGAGTCCTTTACAAGATAAATATAATGCTATCATAATAGAATATACACAAGATCTTTTCTATACTTATCTACATACGAATACATCACAGTTATCCTAGCAGCAGTGGTAATAATATGTACCAGTAGTGGTAATGTGTTTCCACTGCTAGTGCATTCTTCAGCAGTGTCTTCCACAAGCTTATTAGTGGTAATTGTTAGCTTTATTCCCAACAATCCTCCCCTAAACTTATGATTTCTCTGCAAATCAATAAGTTTCTTCAATCTGCATCATCTTTTAGGATTTGGGGAATTCTTTCAAACACTTCACTTTCTTTTTAATGCCTGAATAGCTCTTGAACATTGTTCTTGAATCCTATGTATCAAATCTCTTACCTTCTCAGTATCTTCATGAACTCTTATCCTTGTTGATAGCATCACAGTGAGAGTTCCAGCTCTAAGTGGGTATTGTTTCTCAGCAAACATAAAAGCATCCACTCCAGATTTTGTAGAAACATGATGAACTTCACATGAGTCATAGTAAGTCCAAGTAGTACTAGGACATGAAGATTCAAACTTCCAGAAGTTATCATTAGCATCTGGTTCATAGAGCCTTCTTAGATCAACCCACAACTGCATTTCCTTCACATCTTTAAGACTGCCAGCATCAAATCTTTCTTGAACTAATCTCCACAATGTATCAAGATCATCTCTGTCACATGCTTTGATAATTCTTCAAACTGAATGAATGATGAAGTTTCACCACCTAGCCTTGTAATTTTCCATGTTGGAGCAAAGTTGCTAGCAGTGTAAACTTCCCAATCAATAATAGGATGTCTGACTTGCAGTGGGTCTGGATAAAAATCTTCCTCTTCAATCAAAATCATGCCAGTCAGTTGTTCTTCTATAAATTTCTCAGATTGAAATTCTTGTTCTTGAGCAAATCTTGTCTTCTTAGTGGTTTGCTCTTCAGAATCAGTAGCTTTCCTTTTGAACTTAGGAAATCTTCTTGCTTCCTCTTCAGAATTCATAGGAATAAAGTCACTATCTTGCCTCTTGACTCTGTAATAAACCCCTTCAATCTGATCATTTGTCATTCCTTTGAACTGAGACATTTTCCAACCTCCAACATGACAGCAATAAATTTTCATTTGTGAAATAATCTGTGCCTTGGTTGGTTGTCTTGGATTCTTTTGACCTTTTCTGACTGTGCCTATTGCATCTTGAAGTGCTTGTTGATTCTTCATTTGAATAAAGTCAGTTAGTTGAGCTGACTTTTGTTCTTCAATCAAAGTTCTATCTACAATAAGTTCAATGGCCTTCTTCTTAATTACTGGATCATGCTTAATCAAAAACTCAATCTCTTGTTCAGATGGCACATAATTGAACTCTGGAGCTTTCTCTCTGAGGACTGTAGGTGGAATAGTTGAAATTGGAATAGGAGCAGCTGTTTCCAATTTGTTCAACCTTTTAGCCTCCATGAAACTTGCAATCTCTAATTCATCCTGTCTTTTCTTGTTTGCAACTTCATCAGCTCTTAACCTTTTTGCAACCTCAGCATCATGATCAATTTGAGCTTGCTCTCTCTTTGAAATCTTCCTTCTTGGTTGCTCTTCATTCTGCACAACTGCTTTACCTTTTTCTTTCCTGATCTTTTCAAGTTTTTCCTCTGCAGTGGTAATGTTTTGTCCAGCAGTGGGAACAACTTGCTCTGCAGTGGAAATAAGATCTGCAGTGGGAAGAATCTTTGCAGCATCAGTTGGAAGAATTTCTTCTTGAGTACCGCCTTCCTCTGTACCTTTGCCTTCACCTATTGGCTCATCAAATGCCAAATCTGTAATTCCAAAATCAAAATCTGCATCTGAATTACCTTCATCTCCAAAATCAATTCTCCTCCCATTGGTCTTAACACCTGTTTTCCTCCCCTGTTTGGGAGAAGTTCCCAAATCTTCAATGGAATCCTCTGAGTCACCATCATGAGGTGAGGATGGAGATGAAATCACCATCTTTGTAGTTCTCTTAGGCTGTTTCAACCCCTGCAACTCTTTCTTCAAAGTCTGAATCTCATCTTGCATCTTTGTAACATCCTTGGCATGTTGATCCTTTACTTGTGCCAAGTCTTTCTCCAGAGATTCAACCTGCTTTGTTAATTAGGTACATAGTTCCATCAATTCCATAGGTTGCTCACTGCCCTCAACACTTCCAAATGTGTAACCTGTTGGGAGAGGTGAATCATAGGGCAAAGGTTCAGTTTCCATCCTAGTTGGACTAGGTTGAAGCCTGGAACCACCACTGCTTGTTCCTAAACCAAAAGGATCAGGGACATGCTGTGTTGTGATGAGAGGAGTTGGCTGTTTTTGCCTCCTCTCATAAGTGTGAGTAACTGGTGGAGTATAGTTAATAATTGGAACAGTGATTATGGGTGTGTTTTGGGGTACAACTGGTATTGCTGCACCTTCACCCTGTACCTGTGCAATCTTTGCAAGCATCTCAGGAAAAAGTGGTTTAACAACCCCATTACCAACCTTATCCATATTTTGAAAAACTTTGGGCTTAAGGCAACGGATTTTGTAAACTCTTTTATGGGGTTGCAGTGGAAATTCATTTAACACTGCTTGCACAAACCTTGGATACATAAAAAATTTTGTTGAACTCTTTACATTGCCTTTCATAATGTTAAAAATATATTTAGACCAATTAAAAATCCTATCTGTGGCTAGACAAACCAAAGGGTAAGCCATTGTTGAACTAAATTGTTCATAAGATGTTTTCTTAGGACTTAGGCAATGCAAAAGAGTATGTATTAAAAATCTCCAATGGGGACAAAAACCACTCTTTTTGTAAGTAACCTTTTTGTCAGATGTGTCATACCCCATTGTGGAGAGATGTTTATGAATATCTGGATTGGATAATGTGATGATACCATTGAGGTCATTCAATTGGAGAATTCTCCTCAAGGATGATTCAGTAACATCAATAGTTACCCCATCCACTGTGGCTCTAAGAGCATCCACAGTTTCATGTGTATCTCCATCTTCAATAGTGATGGACTCAACAGAGTTCCAAAACTGCTTGATTTGAGAGATATAGATTGTGGGATTAAGAAGTAAAGCATACTTCACATGAGTAGTGTTTAGAAAGTCCACAATCTGATGAAAAAGGGGACCACTCTTGTCGTCTGACTTTTCCAAATAAGTCACTTGGTTGTGTTCAACTGCAAAAGTGATTTGTGCCATAGTATCTTTTGATGAAAAATAAGTTGTGTTAGTATGAATTGAATGAAGAACTCGCCAATTGAGAGAAAAGTATATATACTGCTAGGGTTTGAGAGTTATGCGCAAGAAAGATTATCTATGGTAAAGATTTATCTTAAGAGAATAAATACAATTAGAAAAGTAGATAATCTTCTAAAAATTTTACCCTATTAATATGGAAAGCAGTTACTCTCAACGGCTAGTAAAAAGTTTGTTACTGACACAACAGTTGTAACGGCTAGTTCAACAGTGGTAAAAATAACACTGCAAGTGGTAACTGTGAACTAGCAGTGGGAATTTTTCACAAAATTTTCAAAAGCAGTGGTAAAATAAATATATAAAAATTGAACTGCTTTCTTCATAGTTTTTAGCAAACTACTAGCTATTAACGGATTTGATATGTCTTTACCATGAGCCGTTTGCTATGGACTAGCCAACTCTTAATCATATAGAATATGGTGAGCTGATAACCATAGAGTTTTTGGTAAACTATCAACCATAAACGGATTTGTTAAGTCTTTACCAGTAGCCATTTGCTCTGGACTAGTTGATTCTTATGTAGATTAGACATGGTGAATCAATAACCATTTGTTGTGTATCTCAGTTATACATCTTTTATGATCAACTCCCAGCAAAGATTGGTTATGAACCTGCAATAGTTAGTATAATACAAAGAATACTCATAACCAACTTGTTTTAAACCAAAGTTACTTTTAACCAAGCCACTATTCACAAATATCTTTTAAAAGTCAACCCGATAATATCTATATTTACTCCTTAACCTTCCAAAATAGGTGATAGTAAATATCTCCTTTAATGAGACCTTTTGATTGACTTAGCCTATATAAAGGGACTCGGCTCTCCATTATCTTCACCAAAACACATTATAACTTTCACAAGATCCCTAAACATCACCATGAGCAATCTTCCTAACATCATTGACATCTCATCTGATTCTACCTCCGACACAGAGATTTTGATGTCTTTTGAGTCATCTTCAGAGGAATCAGGGTGGGCAAGTTACTTTCCACCCTGTGCTTCCACCTCTTCATCCAAGAAGCCAACAAAGAAGACTACCAATCCTTCACCTGTTGCCAAGCCTGCACCTGTTGCTGAGCCTGCACCATCTCTTAAGTTCTACTACAGCTCATCAGATGATGATGATGAGTCCTATTCCTTGTCCAAGGAGTTGCCAAGGGCTCTGACTAAAGCTTTGGGAGCAGCTCTCTCCAACATGAAGTAAATCTCCATCCCAGAGAAGCCTGCAAGACTACCAAGGCCTCCTCCACAAGTTCTTGGGCTTGCTTGTCCTAGAATGCAGTCAACCTTTGAGAACAAAGGAAGAGTGCATTGAAGAACAAGCATAACTATCAGGGCAAGGGCAAGAAGCCAATTGAGTAGCTTGTGTAGGGTGTAGGGGTGTAGGTTGTTTTAGGCTTTTATTGTTTGTGTTTTGATGGTGGTAATTTGTACTCTCCTTTTGAATGAATGAAAATTTTCTTTTGAATGAAAGTTTGTAGTTTCTCTGATTTTCTTATTTCACTGTGAGAGTAATATTTACCACTGCTTGCCTTTTTGTTTCCACTGTTTGCCTTAGCCTCTGCATAAAAGTTAGTGGACAAACAAAATACAAGCAAAACATATACAAACTTATACAAACATATACAACAATTTTAGTACCAAGAACCTCCCCTCAACACCAAAGACCATTAGACACAAAAATATTATGGATTAAGCATTGCAATACCTGTACCAAGTACTGAAATCTTCCCACATCAAGTCCTTTTGTTAATAAATCAGCATAGTTATCATCAGTATGGATTTTGACAACTTGAATTAGCCTTTTCTCATAACAATCTCTTATAAAATGATGTCTAATTTCAATATGTTTAGTCTTTGTGTGTTGAACTGGATTCTTAATTATGCATATGGTACTACTATTGTCAATATAAATGATGGTATTCATGAAATTGTACCCATAGTCCAAAAGTTGATTTTGAAGCCATAAAACTTGAGCACAGCAACTTGCAGCAGCCACATACTCTGCCTCAGTTGATGAAGTTGCCACCATAGTTTGTTTCTTGCACTGCCAGGACACCAATCTACATCCAAGAAATTGGCATCCACCTGTTGTAGATTTTCTATCCAAGCTAGCTCCAGCATAATCACTATCTGAGTAGGTAACCAATTCCATAGGAGATTCTTTAGGATACCATAATCCCAAATGAGGAAATGCTTTAAGATATTTAAAAATCTTCTTCACTGCAGTCAAGTGTGATTCTTCGGGAGTGACCTGAAACCTTGCACAAGCACATACTGCAAACATAATGTCTGGCCTTGATGATGTGAGATACATCAAAGAGCTAATCATAGATCTGTACATATGTACATCAACTGCTTCTCCACTGTTTTCTTTTAGAAGTAGATGTGTACCTCTGTCTGCAGGTGAGCAAGAGGACTTTGCATCAATGAATTTGAACTTCCTAAGTATCTCAGCCACATATTTTTCTTGATTAATGAAGATTCCATCTGGCCTTTGTTGTACTTGAAGTCCCAAAAAGAATGGGAGTTCACCCATAGAACTCATCTTGAACTCATCTTTCATAAGTTTCTCAAAATCTTTGCACATCTCTGGCTTTGTTGAGCCAAAAATAATATCATCAACATACACTTGAAACAGCAAGATATCATTTTTGTCCTTCTTGATGAACAAAGTTTGATCAATTCTTCCTCTATGAAACCCATTATCCAAAAGATAAGTAGCTAGGGTCTCATACCATTTCCTTGGTGCCTGATGCAATCCATACAATGCTTTAACTACCCTGTAGACTTTGTCAGGATATTCAGGGTCTTCAAAGCCTGGAGGTTGTGAAACATATACCTCCTCATCAATTTGCCCATATAGAAAAGCACTTTTTACATCCATTTGATAGACTGTAAAGCCCATAAAGGATGCATAGGCTAGAAAAAGTCTAATTGCTTCTATTCTTGCAACTAGGGCAAACACCTCTTCATAATCAATACCCTCCTCCTGAGTGTATCCTTGTGCTACAAGCCTAGCCTTGTTTCTTATGACAATTACTCTTTCATCTTTCTTGTTTCTAAACACCCATTTGGTACCAATTACTTTCATGCCTTTAGGTAAATCACAAAGCACCTAAACCTTCTGAATTTTGAACTGAAGCAACTCTTCTGAATTTTGAACTGAATACATTCTTTGGTTCCATTTGAGACAGAAAACACATGAACAGACATTCATTCTTGCCTTCATGATTCTTAGATTCATAAATTTCACTGATAAATCCATGAATGTCAACTAGCTTTGATTGTTTTCTAGTCTTCACAAGTGAGTTTACATCCCCTATCACATTTTCAAGAGGATGTGATTTGTGAACTGTGGTATGGGGAGTTTGAGGAATTTCAATCTCAGTAGGCATATTTGATATTTCAATATCACTGGCTTGAGCTTCCTGTGTAACTGGAGTTGAATTTTCCACTTCAGGTGTAGCAGTGGAAACTTCTGGTCTAGCAGTGGAAGCAGTATTTCCACTGTTTTCAACATTCTTTGCAACTTCTGGTCTGGCAGTGGAATCTTTTGGCCTAGCAGTGGAATATGTATTTCCACTGTTTTCAACATTTCCAGTGTTCACATTTGTTGCTTTAAACACATTGCCATTATCTCCCCTTCCAGCATCATTAGAACGTTGAGCATCTCCAGTCTTTGCAACATCATCATCATCTGCATAGTCCCTAATTGGCAAAATGAATTCATCTTGATCATCCTCTTGATCCATGCTTGGTTCATCATCATCAACAAACTCTTCTGAACCTGCAAAATCATTAGTAGATGTACCTGTAGAGATAGGCACATAGTTCATGGTATGGGTTAGAGTATCAAGATCAAACAGCCTTTCTGGACCAGTTCCTTTTACATTCACTTTGTTTTCTAGGAACTCAACATGCAGATTTTCTTTAACCTTTTGGGTCCTTAAGTTGAATACCCTAAAAGCTTTACTAACCATAGAACACCCAACAAAATACCCTTCATCTGCTTTCTCATCAAATTTACCCAGATGATCTATGGTATTGAGAATATGGTCTCATGAAGTCTAGGATAGGTGGTCTACCTCTAAATAACTCATAAGGTGTCTTGTTCTTTGTTTTCACTACTAAAACCCTGTTTTGCACATAACAAGCAGTGTTAACTGCTTCAGCCCAAAATGTCATTGGCAATTTTGAATCTGCCAACATGGTTCTAGCAGCCTCTATTAGTGTCCTATTTCTCCTCTCAGCTATACCATTTTGTTGAGGAGTTCTAGCTACATTAAATTCTCTTTTAATACCTTTATCTCTGCAAAAATCATCCATAACTCTATTCTTAAATTCTGTCCCATTGTCACACCTAATGATTTTAACTTTCATATCATTTTGGTTTTCTACTTCAGTTATAAAGGTTTTAAGGATGCCAGTTGTCTCATCCTTAGTTCTAAGAAAGAAAACCCATGTGAACCTACTAAAATCATCAGTCACAACAAGACAGTATCTCTTAAGATTTATGCTACTCACAGATGTAGGACCAAACAAGTCCATATGTAACATATGAAGTGGGTGAGCAATAGAGTTAACCAATTTTGACCTGCAAGAAGCTCTGTGTTGTTTGTCTTTAAGACATGCAACACAGGTTTGATCATTTTCAAATCTTTTCTGAGGCAAGCCTCTTACCAAACCATCTTTGACAATCTTATTTATGGTTTTGAAATTAATATGACTAAGCCTTCTATGCCATAGCATGGATTCATCCACTGTGGCCTTTGCAATAAAGCAAGCATAATCATATTTAGCAACAATGTTATTCATATCAAAGCTATATAAGTTGCCTTTTCTAGGAATTTTAAGAAGGATCTGACTTTCATCAGGCATCTTAAAATCCTTAGAAAGAACAAAACACATATCTTCAGTAAAAAGAACATTGTTTTTCTTGTTACAAATCTGTGACATACTAAAGAGATTATACTTAAGCTCTTTTACATAGTACACAGGTTCAAAATCCAAGTTACCAGTTTTAATAACACCTTTACCAGTAACTTTACCATTTACTCCTCCTCCAAAGCTGACAGACTGTCCATCAAAATATTCAAAATTGGATAGATAGGACTTGTTGCCAGTCATGTGCCTTGAACATCCACTGTCTGTATAGCCTTGATCTGATCTTTTTGACCTTGGATGTTCCTGCACATAAAATAAAGGAGTTAGTTTTCTTTAGAGACCCAAGCCATGATTGACTTGGATCTACCTCGTGTATCAATATAGTTAAATCTATCAAAGGTCATTGATACACCATTGGGATTGTTTGTTGAGGTATTTCCTTTAGGTATCCATTCCCAACGTGCTGAGTCCTTCACAGCATTTCCAATATTACCCCTGTTCTTGTTTATAACATTTGTAGTGGGAACTTTTGTATGAGCAGTGGTAACTGCTGGTTTAGATTTTGGTACCCACTGTTGGTTATATTGAACCCTTTTGTTATAAAAAGTCCTTTTTCCTGTATGTGCAGATTTAACAAAAGTTGTTTTAGGTTTTGCACTTGAAACAGGTCATTTAGGATGAGCAGTGTTAACATTTTTAGCAGTGGCAAAAGGTTTAAACCCACTTCTTAATAAAGCCGCTCTTGGGATCATGTTGGTGTGTGTATTAGGGTGTGATTTGTTTTGAAACTTGTTTCAATCCACGCTCTTTTTCCCATAACCTTCCCTTCTCCCAACATGATAGTCACAATTAGCATGTAAATGTTCAAAGCTACGACAAATATAACATGCTTTATTTGTTAGGTCACCATATTGTAAACACAAGTATAGATTTGATAGAAATGAGATGAGAAATAGAGTTTGGTTGATTAGATCAAATATGAAGAATAAAAGTGCAAGAGTTTCCTTATGATATTGAAATAACCAACAAGAGAAAGGGTTTACATGATGTCCTATTTATAGGAGAGGAGCTAGGGCAACATCCCTTCTCCTTCCTTTCTCTTAAACGTATGGGCCTAAGAAAGAGAGAGATTTGTTTACTTTGATTCATATATGGTGGAGTTAAGCGTTGTGTGTTCCAATATGATCAAAGCTTTTTTTTTTGATTGATGTGGTTATTTTTTGTAGGTTTTTGTTTTTTTTTGTGATATGTGTGTTGCATGTTAATTGGATAGTTTGGGTTTATAGGCGTCTCGACTTGGTTACCACCCATTTTACTGGTTTACATTTTTGTACTGCTTATTATTCTGGTATCTCTTATATATAGAAGGATGCTAGGGGTTTAAATATATTTAGTTAAAAGATGCATTTTTTTTTCTTAACAGTTCTTCCTTTGGTCTCCATAATCTCATGTTTCAATGTTTTTATCAACTTATTGTAACAAAATTTATAAGTATATATGAGCTAAGTAGTAGGAGCGACAAAGCAAGATGGCTTTTCGAGTTGTTTTTTCTACTCGCTAAATCAATGTAAAACAGCCATAAGAAATACTCCTTAAACATCTATAGATAGAGGATATATTGTTGATTTAGTACACTTATAATATCACGTCAGCTTTTATCGTTCAGTGCTAGATAATTTGTAAAGTGTTGTGTGCTTAAGTAGATTGCTTATGCTTGTAAATTTGTATTTTTATGTATTTTGTGTTGTAAGTATCATAAGTGATAGTGTGTTAGAATGTTGAAGTGAGGGTTCCTGTGAATTAGCATATATTGGGGTGCATGTAGAGGACGTGTGTGAGAAGTCGTTCAAAAATGCGTGAAATAGTTGTTGAAGACATCGTGAAGAATGGTCTTGGGTTAGTTTTGATAGATATGTTTTGATAGCATGTTCTTATGCGTAGAATTGACACTCTGTATCTTTTTAACTTTAGTGTCATTACTATTGGGTCGTATATGCATAAGGTGTGTATTTTCTTACAGTAGTCGCCTATTATATATTGGTTAATAACTGGGAAGTTTTTGTTTTATTGATTGATATCAGTTTTTGGATTGGTAGTTGTAGATGAGGTAGAATAACTCTTGAGTGTGATACTCGGGATGGAGTAGGGCGAAGAGGTACTTCGTAGCGAGACCACTATAAATCCTCTGTGGTCTTGGTTTGATATTTCCATCCTTATCTTTCATTACATTATTACTTGCATTGTCAATTTATTTACATATATATTTGCTTCATTATTGACCAAGAGTTTGAATTCACAAAAGATCGAATCAAAGTTTTTTTTTTTTAAAAAGCAACCAAGTTTTTCATAATAATTTTAAAAGACGTAAAACTATTCAAACCCCCCCCCCTTCTAGTTTTCCACGAGGACATATATTACGAATAATAAGACGAGGAATTCCCATGCGAATCACCGAGCACAATTTTTCAGTGTCTTCCAACCATTTCAACAGCTTTTAACTTTGAGAAGTATTCTTGAATCGGTAAAGTAAGAAGCTTGAGCCTAACCGTAGTTAAAATTATAGCATCACTAACTTTGAGCAGCTTGGTTTAATCTTATTTTGAATAACCTTGTTGTTCCTTTCGTTCCATAATAAATGTATGACGTTTGCAGCAGTGAAAAGCGACCAATAACACTCTTAGTTTGGTATGTTTCGAGTATAGGCTATTCAATAAAAAAATATTCCTCCTAACGGAGGAGGAACATCAAGCCTACCGCTAAAGGCTGACCAAGTACCATAGTTGTAGGGTATTAGTGGTCACCCGCATTAACCTATAAACATGCATGAGCAAAAAATAAACACATAAAGGCCATGTAGACCACAACCTCAATAATAACATATCTCATAATCAGTGATATAACTAATAACACGTATAAGGGTGTTTGAGGATTACTTACTTGTGGTTCTTGCAATTGCATAGCTCCACAAATTTCTTGTTCAGCCACGTAATCGCCTTCTTAACCTTCTTGATGCTACACGAAAAGTTTAGGGTTGCTTCAATCAATGTCAAATTCCCTTTCTTACAGTAACTCTATGGGGTTGATATCACCTAACTGATCAACATTTTAAGTATCTAACATAATTGTCCAAAAAAGAGGTAAAGTGAAACTTATAGACCGGAATTGTTGTAAATGGCAGGCTTGGGAGTTTTTTATATGGGCAATTACATATATATCCACTAACTTGGATATTTGTATATTACCCCCAAAACATGCTTAAGCACCATTGTACATTATACTTGAAACTTTGTATTTTAGGGAAATGAAAATGATGAGGAGAAAAGTGTACCCGTTTTAGGGGGTCATTTAAGCCCTAATTCGTGTTGAAATATGATCAATATCGCCCTAAATCGTTCCTTTTTGTCATTTTAGGTAACTTTTGAAGAAGAATTCTGGAAAACACATCCATTTTGGACTTTTTGGAGCATAAAGTGGAAGGAAACGACAGTCATCAAAAGAATGCTGGAAATCCTTCCTGACGGGCGTCAGAGTCACAAGGTGACGCCCGTCAGCCACCAACGACAAAGGAGTGGATTTCAGACTATACGTGACGCCCTAAGAAGAAATTGAGATGTTTATCACGGCTGACGGCCGTCAGGTGTTAATATTCTAGGCCGTCAGGTGTAAAGCTAACAAGTGACGGCCAGAGCAAGTTTACAAGTGGATGGCGTCAGAAATAAGATCTAGGCCATCCGAGAACCCTATGGCGGCGAGCTGACGGCGTCAGAGCGTATAAGCTGACGCCGTCAGAATGTTATTCTCTATAATACTTTCTATTTTTCATTTAGGTGGCAACTTGGGAACAAAACCCTAGACGATTCTTGACAGCTTTTTCAAAGGGTTTTTCACCCTGATTCTTCCATGTTCAATTGAAGATAAGTCTCCCATTCAAATTAATCAATATGTCTATGTGTTGGTTATTACATCTTATGCTTGTCTTTCAATTAACATGCTAGGCTAGATTTATTTTGTGTTTGCTTAGATCTAATGAAACCTAACTATTGATTATTGGTGGTTGGTGGTGTTATTATTGTATTGGATGATTGTTTATCGATGGTTAGGCTTAAGAAAACTGGCTAACCTCCCTAATACGGTAAAACTTGCTTGAACGTCTTAAGAAACATGGAACCAATGCGTACTAGGTTTTTATGGTTGTATTTAATGCATGAAGCGATAATTCTAATGATCCCATGTTAGGAGCTTCTAGCAGCCTCGACATAGGAGTGAAGTAGGAGCTTATAGAGTTGGGGAAGTACGTAGCCACCCCACGAATGGTATTAAGGAATACACCCGTCCATCCAGCAATTAATACACACTAATTAACCGGTAAAAGATAGTTAGGGAGTAAGGAATCCTAAGTAACACATTTGTCTCCCATATAAGTTTTCAGCAACCTTTTATTTCTTGTTATTTTATTTTAATTGCAATAGTAAGTTTTTTGTAGTTTTGGGTTAGTTGACTAGCAACTAAATTCCGCCACTCCTTCAAACCCGATCTTTTACTTGCTTTTATAAATATAAAATAAAAAATAATCATCCTCCATCCTTAGACCTATTAGAGTAGTTTTTCATACCTAACGCAACACTATTCCCTGTGAGAGAACGATCAACTCCCGTTACTTACCACTACACTATACTACATTCGTCAGGACATGCTGGTGGGATTGCAAGCTTCTCAGATCCCTTTGAGAGGTAAAACTTTCGCGGTCGCAATCCGCGTACATCAAGTTTTTGGCGTCCGCTGGCCGGTGGAAGTAGTTATTGTTTAGGTTGAAACTTTTATTTTATTAGGTTACTCACTAGATTCTTTCTAGGTGAGATTTTTATTTTATTTTTCTAGGATTTCTTTAGTCTATCTTTTTCTTTGTGTGTTTGTTCTAATTTCCATTGACTCTTCCGTTTCACCATTGGAGACGCGAATCCACCATAACTACCACCACGTAATTCACCCACTCCATATGACATCTTGATGTTTAAACAACATAAAGGGATGACCTTCTATGTGCCATGGACTCGTTTTAAATATTGTACTCCAAAAAGTCCCTCATCATAACTTCGACTTATGGTCCCTAACTCAAATCTTTTACGACGTGTTGACCGACATGCCCAAGGGACATTTACTATTTTGCTGGCAGGGATCTTTAGGAAATTAAAGTGCTTGAAGAAGCATGGGAAGCTATTGAGAATGGTGCCCAATATTATTATATAGTAGACAACCCAACAAACATTAATACAAGTCCAATGACCACAAATTCAGGATCATTGAACAAGTTTGTTTGGGGATGAGGGCAAGAGTTGAGCCACCTTAGCTACATGTCATGGTTAGGGCACTAACCATAATACAGGGTGAACACTTAGGTGGATCTTGAATGTGAATGGAGGATCTAGCCCGAGCATGATCAACATTGATCAAAAGACCTAGGTTTACTGATCAATGACAATGATCTTAAGAAACAGATGATCGAATTTTTGGGCAATTTGAATAAGCATCATGATCCTTATGAATTCGGATATAGAAAGTTGAGAATGCCTGAGAAGCACGTTGAGATAACTTGGGAAATGTTAAGGTTAGGTTCTAACTAAAGCACATGATTGAGAATATGGTGATCTTGACACGAGGAGTGACGAGGTAAATAACCCCAAGCCCACCAAGTACCCTACAAGTCTACCATTCATTTGAGCACACACACCACCCGGTGACCTACCCGGAAGAAGTAGAAGAGACTATAGAGACCCCCAAAAAATAGAGTTGAACCCTTGGACCAACACAACTAGAAGAAATAGGTTTGAATACTTGTAGTGTTGGCTCAGAAACAGTCAACCAAAAGTCACAAAGAATTGGTCAACTAAAGTCAAACTATAAAAGAGTCCAATTTCAATAGCAGAGGAGGTATAGGAATTCTCGGGTCGGTTTTAAATCGACGAGGAGTGAATTGTATCGAAAACGATGAGATCAGTGTTAATGAACGGGAATTGGTTATGAGTAGATAGATTGAAATTAAACTATGAAATTATCATGAAAAAAGATTAAAAACACTATGGAAGATTACTGAGAGTCTGGAACGTTAGAACTAAAATTATAAAAACGTCTACGATACGATAATAAAATGAAATGGAAAAATCTAAAAATACCTAGGATATGAAAACAATATTTTTATAATCTAAATGATAAAAGAAATTTAAGAAAGAAAAATATTTTTTTAGACTTTTTTAATTAATTATTATTAATTAATTACTAATTACTATTAAAACTAAGTTAAATTCAAATAAAACTGACTAATTTATAAAATTATGAAAGTATTTTCTAAAATTTACCTAACAATTACAGAAGTCCTAAGAATTACAAATTCTTAAAACAATAAAATATTTTAGAAATTAAATTATCTAATTATTAATAAAACTAATAAACTATTTAATATATAAATAGAAGATGAACAGTAGAAATTCTAAGAATTACCTGAAAACTCTAAAATTTGTAGAAACCTAGGAAAAAATATAAAAACCTGCTACTGTTTGGACAAATTTAACAAAACTATTTAATTAAACTAATTGATTAATTAAACTAATTATTCTAATAATTACTAGATGAAAGTGAAAATTATAAGAAATTTCTACAATACTATAAATACTAGGAATCTGGAAAATTATAAAAAAATAGATACTTTCTTAATAAGAAATTTAAAAAAGAAAAATAAAAATAACTCTATTAAATAGAACTATCACTAAAAATTTAAAAATGATGATTTTTATTTTCTGTTTTACAAAACTATTCTACAAATGTAATGGGAGACTTTTTGTGGAAGACAACTTTTATGAAATCAACAAAATAAGCTCTATGCACCAATTTTTTCCAAAACAGTGAGCTTAAAGTGGACTTTTCAAGTTGAAAAGCTAGAAGAAGTTACTTAATGAGCAAAA